>PVKM010021163.1:0-22743 GCA_004027735.1 Carollia perspicillata
GTGTAAAGTCACAGGAGCATCCTGACAGACTGGGATAAGAAGGAAGCTTTAAATTTTATAAACCTCGGTGTCCATCGACAGACAAATAGATAAAGAAGATGTAATACATACACACACACATACACATACATATATAAATGTATATGCAATAAAATATTACTCTGCAATGAAAATATGATATATTGCCATTTGTGACAACACGAATGGACCCAGAAGGTGTTATGCTAAGTGCAATAAGTCAGACAGAGAAAGACAAATAGTGTATGATTTCACTTATATGTGAAATCTAATAAAACAAAACAAATGAACAAACAAAACAAAGCAGAAATAAACTCATAGAGAGAACAAACTGATGGTTGCCAGAGGGGACAAGGGTGGGGATGGGTGACAAATGTGAAGGGAAGTAATAGGCACAAACTTTCAGTTATAAAATAAATAGGTTGTAGGGATATAATTTACAGCATGGGGAAGATAGTTAATATTATTGTAATAATTTTGTATGGTAACAGATGGGTACCAGATATATTGTGGCAATTGCACCAGGAGGTATATAAATGTCGAATCACTATGTTGTGCACTCGAAATTAATATAATATTGTATACAGATTATACTGTAATTTTAAAAAGTAAATAAAAACAAGTAAAAGATGTATAAGCCTTTATAAATTTCAGGAAAAAATATCAGCACAAAGGATCATTTAGGCAATTGGACATTGTTTCTACATGATAAAGGTCAGAAAACCAGTTAAGATAAAGTTGACTGGTGAGCACCAAGTAATTAGTATTTTATCCCATTCAAGGATTTATAAAACAACTATTGTTGAAAATTGCATGTAGTAATGTAACACATTTTTTAAATGCCATATTATGTCAGAATAGTATCCATCCAATATAGTTTTCTATCTTTGGAACTTCCCCTTGGAAAATGTGTTCTTAGAGATGAAGGTTTTATGAAGCTTGGTTTCAATAGCACCGATAAAAGAAATAAATTTATTATGAAAAAGATAGAGTATGAAAGGCAAAGAATCTGATGATGGCTCTAGAAATTCATACTTCCACTGGATTTCTCTCCTATTTACATTACAATTGGAGATTGAATATATGAAAAATTAAATGTAAAATTCTCCCAATTTTGTGTGATTTTCAACCCCCTCAGCCAAATTAATCATCTCTAGTTATAACTTCTCCCGAATTCCAGCCTTGTATATGGGGCAAGCTATTGGATATTTGCACTTGATTTTTCCATAAACATCTGAACTCATAGAATTCAGTGACAATAAACACATTGTCTTCATGTGCAAACCGGGCCTTTCTCAGGTTTCCCGTTTCTACAAACGGTTCCACTGTATACCAAAGCCAAAAATTTTCTCTATTTCTCACATTCTCAACAACACTTATGGAGTTGCCATGATTATTATCTCTTATTGAGCCCTGTTTCTTGATGGCCACTTCTCCAACTTTAATTCAAGCCCTTATTTTCCACATCAGCCCTAGATCCAAACAGCTAGATCCTAGTAGTTTTCTGACTGCTCTTTCGTCTTCATTCTGGTCCTTTTCCAGGGTTTGCCTCGCCAGAGTGAGGTTTTAGGCTCCCAGTATGACCCTACATACAACTTGTTCACTGCCCAGGAAATGCAGTTCACACTCCCAGGGTATTTCGCAGAATGCAGTCATCCTGTCCCTCCCCTCTGTGGCCTCCCGGTCGCATCTGCTCCTCCCCGCCGCCCCCCACCATGGTCTACTCTGCCGCTATTCCAGAACAAAAGTGTTCCAAAGGAAATACCTTGCCTCGAATGTCTGTTCCCTTGAGTGGAACATACTTCATCCCTTTTTTTACCTTGATAGTTCAGGTTTGTGCTTACGACTGACTCAGCTTAAATGCCGACCAGCCAAGAAGACTAAAAAATGTAGTTTGCAGACCAACAGTACAGCATGATTACTATTTCTACTTGGGCTTCTTTTAAGGCCACTCAGTCCCCACCATCTTCAGGCTCGGCAGCATCGTCTCCCAGCAGCTTCTCTTCTCTGGCAAAAACACCAAGGCAGGGAATTGCCAAGAGTTTGTCTCCATACTTGAAATCATGAAGCAGAGAATATTACAAAGCATACCGTATCTCAAAAAAGTAGCCTTTGTGGTGGCACTAATACAAAGGAGGAGACTAGCATGAACATGGGATTTGGTCAGAGAAATTGCAATTGTACCCCTTTGGCATGTCGGTAGGGTTTGTAAACCAGCGCCTCTTCCCTTGTCTTGAACCACTGCCAACGAATGTGGTGGCCATGTGCCGAAGGGGTGAGATTCCAGCAGCCGTGTTTGTGGGGCATTGCCTCCTCTCTTGGCCACAGTCGATGGCTCCCGAGGTGGGAATTTTACCTAAGTTGAGCCAACTGATATCTCTTCCCTAAGAATTTGGAATTGAGACGAAGTGAGACTTTACATGTAAGATATGAACTCAGGAGTTGTGGGACAGCTGTGTTTTCATAGTCCTAAAAGCAAAGAAAACTGGTCTGAAGAAAGGGGTTATAAAAAACGAAGCAAACATATGCACACACACACACAGAGAAGAGAAATACTTACTCAGTTTACCAATACCTTCCAGTTTTCATTTTCATTTTTAAGACCAGTACAACTTTCATAGCCTTAGGTTCCATATATTTATAATAATATCTCTACATTTTGTTTATTTTTGTTACTTGCAACCAAAACAGCCCTCCAAAATGCAGAAATAACTGGTGATAGTTCTAGAACTTATGGGCTTAAACCACATTCATTCCTTCAATAAGTCTTCTTTTAGCATCTTCTATGTGCCAAGCACTATGCTGAGCACCAGGGACTGCAGAAGAGCCCATCATTATCTTTGGAGAAATCTCTAAACCCAACTCCCAGGGTCCTCTTCTATTCTGTAAGGAGACTAGTAACAACAGTGGCAATGTCGGACTCGGGCAAGAGTCAAATGAGATCATGTATGTGAAAGGTCTTTGCAAACTGTCATTACTAAACAAATATTAGTTTATATCCATTATGACATAATTTTGGCTTTCTGTCTTCTTTGTTATTTTTGTAATTTCTAGGAGGATGTTCCTAGTTTGATTTTTATCTCCCAAACCTGCTCCAACTAATAAGGCATATTACTAGCATATCCCAAGGACAGTTGATTCCGGATCAGAAAGCTACTTTACTGTAAATGTGAGGAACTCTTCAGGTGTTGGGGACACACAAATCATCAAGGGAAGGCACAGAGCGAATGACCAAACCCAGGTCCACGCAGTTTCAGACGAACCTTTCCAGAGGTCCCTCTGCTCTCCACATTTCCGTCCAGTTGTCGTCTTCCCCTTAAAGGCCAACCAAGCAATGTGTCTGAATTTCCTTCTTCATTCCAAACACTTTTACTTCCAGCCCAACCTACATATTTGTAACATTTGCGTGCATGCACACCCATGTGCCAACTTACACACATGCATGTACACATGTATATACATTCAGTATTAAGTTAGCTAAATGATCATCACCAATAACAAAGCAAATGACCCTTTCTTATTTTCCAGGTTCCATAGGAACTTCAAGTCCAACCTCACCCCAGCACTGGGCGAAGGGATTCTCTGAGAGCAATTGTCTTCACCAGCTGTAGAAAGTAAGATGGACTACATAAATTTTGTGGCACTGTCATTCCATCTACACACCACTCCCTTTTTCAACTGATAAAAAGAAGCACAGGGTTTTGCATATGGCAAATGGTAGTCTCTATTTAGCAAAGGGGTAATTAAGATTATAGTACAGTCCTACAAATCTGTTCTGCGATTGGTTAGCGAAAGTCTGAAGGTCTAATTGAGTTTATTTAAGAAGTTCTTGGAGATTCCTAACTCCAATAGCATTGGATGTGTCTGAAACTCTTATAATTAACTAAACAGTACTGTTATTATTATTACCAATATATGCCCCCATCCTACATGTCACTTTTTTCAAATATCACCCTATAAATTAATGTAATCAAAAAGCAAATCAAGCGTTTACTAGGCAACTAAGCAATGTACTTATTAATGGTCTAGTTCTTTTCTAAGAAGGTTATCAGTCTTCACTTTTCTTTCAAGTCTTGTGACTTTTATCTCTGGGATACATTTTAGCCACAGCATTAATGAAAACTACATAGAAGACTCATACAGATTTCAGATTACTAATGAACACACATAATTCATCACTAAGTACTAACCTGGCCTATCTTCCTAATGTACAACTCAGTTAAAACAAGAGCTAAAACGTATGTTAACTCCAAAGGGTTACTGCATCTCCAAAGTAGGGTGGTTGCATACAATTTATTAACAGTATGTTTCTGATTCCCAAATGGTGTGTTACTTACCATAAAACAATGTGTGATCATCCTGTTGCAATGCTTAAAGCGATGCACACTAACAGAAGACAGTTTTTTCCTAGTATGGTTAAACAGTATAAATGTAAACACTGAAAATTCCCCAGACTGATACAAAACAAATATCATACTGGCTAAATATTCCCCATACGGAACTTTGATGTGCACTGAAAACTTAAGTGCCACAATGTAACATTCAAGTTTGCTTTCTGGAGAATACATCAGAAGGCATGGTAAGACACAGTGTTAATGAAATTCTCTCTCATTCTGGGTACTCTGAAAGTACACTACCCCCTAGGTTTATACTGCATTAGCAAGACGTTTTAAGGCAAGGAAGGGTAAAACCGCCTTCAAATAAAAATGATTCCGCAAAATTTCACCCTTGGCCCCGGCCAGTGCGGCACAGTTGGTTGGAGCATTGTCCCATACACCTAAAGCAGGGGTGCCGAACTCATTTTCACCGGGGGCCACATCAGCCTTGCGTTTGCTTTCAAAGGGCCGAATGTAATCTTAGGTATAAATGTAACTACTCCTTAACAGTTAAGTGAGAGCTCAGTGCTGCCGCAGAGTAGAAACAAGGTGCCAGGTCTGATAAAACAAGGTGGAGGGCTGGATTTGGCCCCCAGGCCTTATGTTTGCTGCCTGTGACCTAAAGTTTGCAGGTTCCATTCCCGGTCAGGGCAAATGCCTAGGTTGCAGGTTCGAGCCCCAGGAGGCACCAAACTGATGTATCTCTCTCACATCAACGTTTCTCTCCATCTCCTCCTTCTTCTCTCTCTAAAAGCAGTGTAAAAAGCCCTCAGGGGAGAGTTTTAAAAAGTTTTACCATTATTTCTGGGGACTTGTGTTACCATATCTGGGCACCAGTTATGTATACAATTACCAATTCCAGTCCCAGGTGCAGGGACAAAATTCAGCAGTGCCATTTTTTCCTTATTATGGTTTCCATCTGAGTCCTAATCTCCAGGAACCGCCTCTGTGATTGCTACTCTCAGAAGCCTGGGTTCCCTGAAATGCCTCCAGGACCACCCATGATCTCAGGGAAAGCTGAGCAGGGCGGTGGGTAGGCTTCCCCATAATCTTCAAGTAAGAAATCTCCACTTTCATAAGTTGTATATATTTACAGTTTGTTTGTCTGTTTGTTTTTCCTGTGTCAAATAAGTTTAAAACCTGTTGCTCTAAGTGGCAGGAGAGGAAGAGGAGAAGAAAAAACAGTCTAGTTAATATTCATTGGACAAATATTTATTGATTATGTACCATATGTCAGCCACTATTCTAGGCACTCAGTTTCAAATGATTATTATGTTACATCAGTAAATGTAAATTTGTTTTTTCTTCTTAACTTGTATTGATATGAAATGGAGGCATGCGAAAGATACATTATTTATTTTTCAATTGAAAATTTTCTATGTAACTTCACACAGTGTAAATTAACTCAAGCTCTAGACGTTAAGAGATACTCCCTATATGTATTTAACTTCATTCCAAAACAGGACCTTCAGCTATAGAATGTTATTAACAAACCAAAATCCTGCCCTAAAATATAGACAGACTTAAAAATCAGTAAACTCTGTGGGGCTGGTGTCGTCCAGGGCCTGGAGTCGGGACCCCTCGCTTCCTTTGCTGTACGTAGTGAGCCCCGCTAGTGTGTGGTAGCTGTCTCCCCGGGAAACATCCTGCCCATCCTTAGACTCTGCATGGTAAATTGTCCTGAAAAACCAGAAGAGGTATTTTACAAGTTTTTATAAGTAATCTTTATAGGTAATTTCTTGAAATTGCATTTTTATTTGGGAGAAAATGGACTCTACCTAAGATAGACTTACCTGTAAGGCTTTCCCTGACAGCACTCACTGCGGAAAGGTTCTGGTCCTCCCTCCTGTCAGTGAGACGACACTGTCTCTTCGGGGCTGTTAGAACAAAGAGCTGGTTTTGCCGGCCTGGGAGGCCACTCAGACAGGATTAAGCGGCACAATCCAATGGCCATAACAGAGACAGATGTGTGGATCACAGACAACAGATGAACTGGCTTAACGCTTGGAGAGACCATGTCGATCACCAGTGACGGAAAATGTTTGACTGTTCTCGGAGCGGAATTAAAGAAGTCTGACAATTACTCACACCAAGAAAGACTTCGGCCACTTTCTACTACACAGGCATGCTGTAGCGGCGTTGGAGGATTACTGATACTATCTCATTGGTTAAATCTACACACAAAATTATAATACTTTATAATAAGGGTTGTTATAGAATAGCAATTTTCAAATATGTCCACTCATGACTTACAAAGCCTCCTTACTTACATTCATTCCTTCTAAGTATAAATTTCCTACCAAGCTGATTGCATCTTTTAGAAATAAGACAATTCTTACCTATATTCCTGAGTATATGGTTGGTGCTCAGAATTATTTGTTGAATTGCTCTAAAATTCCTCACATTGTTCTGCCATGTTGTTGATTGTTCTCCACTGAAATTTCAACTCTGGTTTTGTATTTTTTATTATCATTTTTGGGTCAAGGGACTTATTCCAAGTTATTGGAGTTTCAGGCCATCAAAGTCGGAGTTGTTATGGCTAAAAACACCTTCTCTGTAAAATAATTATGCTAATATTTTGTTACAGTTATTACTTTTGGCGTGCATAGAATCTGCATAGCAGAAGATACAAGAGTTGAACACAAAATACATGAAATTCAAGTCATGGAAGACGGTAGAGTTACCTCCTTAGGGTAAGCGTCTTGCAAAGTGGCCCCTTTGAAATAAATCTGAATCTAAAAGTGTTATCACAAAATTTTTGAGTTGTAATAAAAGATTTGAACCTTAGTAGTTGTGAGACTTCTCGCTAGATAATTTAACAAAAGGCCCTAACTTCTTTTTCCCAAAGGTAAATGAGCATCTCCATCAGTAATGTTTCTCTTGTAGGTGGTGCCTTCACATAAATAAAATGTCCTGATTACTTGTTAAGAAAATGAATTATGAACGTTGCAACACAAAATTAGTTGTTAGACTTCACAATAGCACAGTACAATGTTGAAACCAACTTAAATACTAAATGTCTTAAACAAGATTAGACTGATATTCTCAGTATCTTATTTGATAGCTGGAAGAGTTTGTTCATTGCACATATGTTTACTGGGCAGCTAGAGCGAGGGGTCTGAGCTGGATGCTGCCTTCTAACAGTGATCAGCTAGACAAAGCCTCTGCCCTCAGTGATCGGACTTTCTAGGGCTGGGGCAAGGGGTAAACGAGAAACCATGCGAACAGTCCATCCCATGAGATAATAATTGGTGTACTGAACAGAGATGTTAAATGAAGTGTTATTTACTGTTAAAATGAAAACATGCAGAGTTTTAAAGGAGAGGTTAAAATTATGAAAAGTTTCACCAAGTGATATTTAAACTACACATTAAAAGATATTAAATATAGCGTCTAGCATACAATAGGAACTTCATCATCAAAAATGAATGAAGGAGATTTTGATAGGCAGAGAGATAGGGATGGAAATTTCTAGGCAGAAGTAACAGTATTAGAACGGGCTCAGGAGCAAAACACGGCAAAGTAAAACCAGGACACAGGGAATAATTGAGATAACATTTATGATACATAAAAGGCATAAAGGATATAACTCTAGAAATTAATGTTAGAGCAGTATAATATAGGACTTTTAATAATAATTTGGGGAATTTTAACTTAATTTGAGGGGTAATCATCACGAGAATATAAAAATGGAAAAACTGAAAAATGAAAAATATATATTTCTGGAACTTTAAATTACCTCCCAATTCGCTCGTGTTTGGTTCTGCAAATTGTAATAGGTTTCTTCTGAAAACACAATGCTGTTAAAACTCTCTCTGATTGTTCTTCAATTCAAGCGTTACAACTTGTCCACGCTGCCCTGCCAATGCTTTTCACGGTGCTCCTGAAATGTTTGTTCGCTTGTTAACATCCCTGTCACAAATCTTCAGGGCGGCAGCTAATATTTTACAATTGATCAAATAGTCTTGGATACATATTCCAAATACGTGACTTAATGAAAACAACATAAAGATTTATGCTCCATTTAATGTACTGAGCTAAACTCTCGGGATTTCAAAAGAAGATAAAAAACAAAAGGCAACATGGGTTAATGCTCAGTTATCTTTTGGTTAACTTATAAAGCTTAGCAATCGAAGGACATGAAAGAGGAACCTTTGATAAAACTCAGTTGCTTTTTTAAATCCATGAAAGGCAGCTGCTTCTCCAGGAAAGACCATATTAACATTGGAATGTACAACTTTTAAACAAAAGCTCTTGCTAAGCTTCATTTGCAATTGACAGCCAAGACACAATTTTTCTAAGTGATTGCCACTTAATAATGCCAACAAAATGAACCGAGAGTAGGAAGACCTTTTTTCTTTACTGATTACATAAATGAAGCTTCAGGGCCTTCCTCCATGTTTCTTTAGGGGCCTTAGTGGTTGAAGAGGAGCAGGCATGAGTTTGTGGGCTCCCTGATGAGAGGGGCAGACTTAATGGAACCGAAGGCCCGGCTGAAAATTTGGTGGCTGTCTGGGAGTGCCCATTTAGTCTTGGGGTGCCTTCCGAAGATAATTTAGGTCAAATATCAAAGTGTTCATAATTTTCTCAAATATATATCAGCATATTGATCAGCCCAAAAGCTTCTTTTAGCAGTATGATCATGAAATCCTATTCTCCCAGCAACTCCAGGAGTCCCCGAATCTCTCTGGAAACCCACAGGGGAGTGAACTGGCAGTATCTGAGCTGTGACAGGCTGTGACAGAGGAAGAGTCAGGAGAAGACTTAGAGTGGCTTGATGTTGGAAGAGCACTGTCAAAGTTTCATGTCATTCAAAGGGTTGGGGCAGGATAATGATGGCTGATGATGAGGCAGGAGGTAGTCAGGAAGGAAGCTCCAGAGGCCCCGCAGGGCTGAGGTAGAAAACATCTATACATGATAAAGACCCCCTAAGATGGGTTGTTCCTGTTTTCTGGGATAACTCTGAATCATAGAATGCGCCTGCATGCTACCCCTGATTCATTATAATATCATTATAATGAAATAACACTGTGGGACTCCCTTCTCCAGTAGCCAATCAAGAAAGTCATGGGAAACCACATATGCGCAGTAGCTTTGAAATCCAACTCCTTGTACCTGCGCAGGAAAAGCCCGCCAAAGACTAGCAGGGGGCTTCTGCCCCTATAAGAATAGAATCCCCCAGCCCACGTGGGCTTTTTCTTTCCTGTGCTCAGAGCTGGCCCACTCCCGTGTCCTGTGGTGTGTACTATCACTTAATAAATCTTCCCTCTTTCTTTATGCTATAAACTTTGTGTGTTCGGTTCAATTCTTTGTCCTCGATCACTAAGAACCTGGTTACCTGTGCACACCTGTGCACACCTGTGACAATGATAGGACTTGGTCATGAAATCACTAGGTGCAGGCTTACCTATACCCCAGAATGTAAAATTAATCCTATCCTTATCCAGCGGAGATAAAGGAAGCAGGGAGCCGTAACTAAACTTTTGGATTCCCTAAATAGCCCTTGGGCAGCAGTAATCTGCCACACCCTGACACATTCCTAAACCACTTTGTCTACTGCATTCCCTCAGACCTTTAAAGATGCCTTTCTCTAGTTGTCCAAAATCCCAAAGTTCTTCCCATGGAATTAGTTCTCAATACAAGATGTCTGGTAGAGATGTCTGACGTCAAAAAGCCACATGTCTAATGAACTTCTAACTATTGTCTTTTAGGAATTTGGTCTGGGCCATTCTAAAGTTTATTAACCTGCATTCTGTACAGATAAGTGATATGCCCTCCAGGGAACATACGACGAATTAAGGTGGGAACTGGTGACATTATCACGTAAATACCAGTGATAAAAGGTGAGGTAGGGGGCCCTGGCCGTGGTAGCTCAGTTGGTTGAGCGCCATCACACAAAGCCAAAGGTTGCCAATTCAGTTCCCATTCAGGGAGTGCTCCTGGGTTGCCAACTTTGTCCTAGCTTGGGGTGCATGCAGGAGGCAACTGATCAGTGTTTCTCTCCCATTCTTTCTTCCTCCCTTCCCCTCTCTCTAAAAATAAATAAAATCTCTTTTAAAAATAAAGGGAAAAAGATGGTATAGGAAATTCTGTGTAGATGGAACTAATCAGCGTTGATGGGTATGAATTTTTTAGTTATATACAATCAACAAACTCATATGCACAAAAAATATCTTTATTTTTCCAGAGCTTGAGCTCCTCTTCTGATACAGAAAACTTAACCTAGTCACTTCCAAATTGGTTCATGAAATTCAGTGTCTTTTCAGCCACTTTGGCCTTAAAATTCATCTGATGTCAATGTCCCTGAACTGCACCCGTTTGCCCCTGGAATTGATGCCATGCTCTGGTGATCCATGGGAACACTGGCCCTGGGAGTCTTCTTGGTCCACTTCCCAAACTTCGATCTACCTCAATCCTACATGGCCCTCATTCTCCAGGCTGACCCTTAGGCATGGCCTCTTCCACGTAAGCAATCCTTTCAAATGCAGCGAGCCCCATCTTGGCTTCCTTTGTCCTGCGCTGCCCTTGCTCAACACTGGCCCCTCAGCTCCCAAACCTCTCCTCTATCTGCCCTAGCTGTTTCCTTCCTTTCCCGGCTATTTATCGAACGCCTACAACGTGCCAAACTTAGAGAATAGAGTATGTAGCAAAACAGAGTAACTCTCCAGCTTCATGGGAATTTGATCCTTACTCTCCTCTCTGTCAGCTCTCAGTTTCAGCCAAGCTTATTTACCCTTCATATCCTGTGTGTACCACATAAAGCCTCACTTTTGGATTGGATGACGCTCTGCCTCGCATGATCTGCCCATCCCTCCTACCTATGTTTACCCTATTTTGTTGGTCTTCCTAAATCCTTCCTTCAATAAACACATTCCCCAACTGTTTTATTTGAATAATTATTCTGCTACCTAACTTGAAGCTGACTCAGTCCTTGGAGTGTATCTTATATTACTTATTGTTTAATGTATAGCACCATTTTCTCACTAGATTCTAAGTCACTTGAAGCCAGCGACTGTGTATTATACCCTTTTGAGTCCCATAATGTGGCCCAGGGCCTTCCACATACTGTGTGTATGAAACAGCATAGCAGGGATCTCTCTACTTGTGCTGTTGCTGTTGTCCATTCTGACGTGATGCTAGCAAGTGAAGTCCCTTAAAAGGCTGAGGTTATCACTTCACTCTTCGATAAATTCCACATTCCTCAGCTGGACATTCAGGGTGCTCCAAAATCTGCGTCCAAGTTTTCTTCCTGCTAGTATGGTCACAAACCTGATTTTCTTAAGAATGTTTGAAATGTATGTACTATCTTTCTTTCCAACCCTAATTCTGGAAGCCATCACTTCAAGAATTAAAAGGGGAAAAACAATTGACTCTTAATATAGACATTTGGACAATTCCTTTTGTGTGTGTGATCATCTATGTACTTGGATTCATGGTTATACTGTATATCATATTATATCATAAAAGTCCTCAAGATAAGAGCACTGCCCATTTTTCTGATATATATATATCATAATATATATTATATATAATGTATTATAATATATATTATATACATAATATATATTCTATTGTATCATATATATTATATTATTATATATCATGTATAATTATATATATTATATATAATATTATATATTATAATTATTATATATTATATAATTATATTTATTGTAATATAATAATACAATAATTTATAATAATATAATTTATTATTTATAGTTTATAATTTATAATGATAATATAGTAATAATTTACAATTATATAATATATAATTATTATATATTATATAATTGTATATTATATATTATATTATATTGTATTATATACATAATATATATCTATATTATGAGTGAGATGGGAAGAATAAAAGTTTGTGGGCAGGAGAAAATGATGAAATTGCCAACTTTGATTATTTAAACAGCAAGTTATACATACTAATGACTTCAAATTAAGGTTACAGGTATAGTACCTCATTCACTGTTTGCCACTACTCAGTGTACATTCTCCTACATAACAATTACTGTGAACTTAGTAGCTTAATACATATTTACTAGCAAACAGTTTTTCTGGGTCAGGAGACCAGGCAGGTCTCCGCGGGTTCCTGTGCTCAGGATCTCACGAGGCGGAAATAAAGGTGTTGGCCAGGTAATCTGATGTGAAGAGTTGAGTGGAGACTCTCAGACCAGGTTGCTGGCACAACGCATGTCCTGTGGGTGCTTGGCTGAGGGCCCCATCTTCTTCCTGGCTGCTCTCGGGTCCTGCAAGCTGCCTGCAGTCCTCTGACACGTGGCCCGCGCAGTGAGTAGCTTGCAACACGGCTGTTTGCTTCTTTAATGCCATCTGGAGAAATCGCTCTCACTTCGGCCTACTAAAATAGAGTCTTATAGAATGTAACTCAAACAAGCCAGTAACATCCCATCCCTGTTCTCACACTCTGTTGGTGAGAAGTAAGTCACGAGGTCCACCTGGACTCAAGGAGAGGGGAATATACAGGGAGGTCTCCTTAGGGCAGATCTGTCACAGTGGGACTCTGGCCAAGTTTTTTAAAAAGCTGTGAATATACTCTGAAAATTAAGGATACTGTAGTGAGCAAAGCAGCTTTCACATTGTAATTTCAAAGGTAAAACAATTACATCGTACAGATTGGAATATGTACTATTAATTCAACTGGTTTACTGTGGTCCTGAATGACAAATGCCCTCTCATATTTAATTGATCTAATTCCTTCTCTAGGCTGATAATATTTTTACTGCCAATTTTCAATTAAATTGTTTGTCTCGGGACTCCTTGACTCCACAGGTTCTGTTCTGAGGAGTCATCTGGAAGCCTTCATCTAAGTGATGGTGTCTACCAAACTCAGAACCAGTCCTTTGCACTACACCGGTAAATACAGGCAAAATATACTACAATCCCTAACATACTGACCCAGACAGAACTCCTAGTTCAAAAATATAAAACTGGTCACCATCTTCTTGGATCATTTTTCTACAGAGAAAAAGGTAAGCCTTAGGAAGACTGTGCTTCATTGCATCAAGCACCACACTGGGCTCTAACATAGCTCAGTGAATCTTGTTTGCACAGCTTGAAGAGTAGATGAGATCGAAACATTTCCACCAGTGGTGACCCTGGCATTCTGCCATTCCATGCATTCCTGGGCAAGGAGGTACATAAAGGGTTAAACTTAAATGCCTGGTATGCATTCCCCTGGATCTTGCCCTTTTCTGTGAGGAAGAGAAGATACTGGGACAAGTTTTTCTCTTGTAAATAATTTCTAGGTAATTAAATATCCTGCCTTAGAAACTTCTCATAGTACCTGGTTCACAGCATGCTGTTTAACAGCACAGTATTCTGATGACATGCTCTCACTCTTAGTTCACTCTGAGAAAAGCAATTTTTAGTTATGTCTTTTCTTATCCAGCTACCCAGAGAATTAATTATAGATGTGGCATATAATGTCCTTACCATACATTTTGCCCTGTAATATATAGACCAAATTAACATTATACCCTTTATTTTCCTCTATCACGTTTTGAGTGAACTCACCTCTGATGATTTCCATTACAAGAGATCTACATAGATATTGAACAATTTGCTTCTTCCTGAAAGGAAATGCAAAAGTTTCCCTGAAAACTGGGTTCAAGGTCTCATTTGAGTCTTTCATCTTTACATCTTCATGTTCCCTACTGGGCTATGAAAATTAAGTGCACTAAGTTTAATGCTGTGGTTATAAAAAGCTCATCTGATTTTCTGGGTAACTATACAGCTAAAGCCATCTCTGACACTTTCCTCTTTTTTCCTTTAAGTTAACATTTTTTTCATCTTCTATCAATTTATTGAAAATAGTGGTGAAGACAGCAATATTGAGCACCTACAATTTGCCAAGCACATACGTCAAGCATTTAATATCCATTATCTCATTCAGCTTCACAATATCTTATAATGATCCCCATTTTACAGATGAAAGACTGAGGTTCAGAAGTTAATAGCATGCCCAAAAGTCACACAAGTGGCAGATCCAAGACTCAGACCCAGTTAATTCTGTCTTCAAAGTCTATTGGCCTCTATGCCCTTTCTGCATCACCATGGCTTGTTAATGGTTGAATTTTAGAATGAATGATACGTTGTTCATAGAAAAAATATAAGAATCTCCCAAATATGTAAGCTGGAAACATTTTAATACTCTGTGTACAGTGACTATAATATCTAATTTCTACAAATTTGATAAAATTGCCACAAATATGACATAATATTTGACAATTTGCCAGATTAAAGTAGTTTTAGCTTCAAAATATTTGTAAGATATGAGCTTGTACTCATAGCTTGGCAGAATGAGCATCTCTCCCATTTGGTGCTTTCTTCAAAGGCAGCAATATATACTGTGGTCATTTTGTAGACGTCTTCCTAGAAAGCTTACTGACTCGATAAAATTACAGGCATGCAACTAATGAAGTAAATATACACCAAGAGAAACACAGTTTTCAGTATAAACTGAAGAATGAATATTGACCATCAGAACATCAATAATGTTCTCAATTTCTTTTTAAAATTATAATCATCTTAAATGGGACAATGAAAAAGGGTGGCAAGATGATATTCAAAGGGTCATCAAAGAACATGTATAAAGAAGCCATGGACAAAGCCAAAGGGGGGGTAAGATTGACGGTGGGAGGTCAGGGTGGGTGGGACAGGGGGAAGTGATGTGGGAAAATAGAAACAACTTTATTTGAACATGAATAAAAAATTATTTAGAAAAAGAAAATTAAAAAATTAAAATTAAAATCAGAAAAAAAGGTGATATTCAAGTCTGTATTCATTTTCTAGGGCTGCCATGCAAATATCACAGACTGGGTGGCTTAAGCAAAATAAATTTATTTTCCCAAAACTCTGGAGGCTAGAAATCCAAGATCAAAGTGCAGTCAGGTTGAGTTTCTTCTGAGGCCTCTCTCCTTGGCCTGCAGACGGCCACCTTCTCCCTGTGTCTTCACATGGCCTTCACTCTGTGTGCGTCTGTGTCCTAATCTCCTCTTTATATTAATGACAGCAGTCATATTGGATTAGGTTATGACCTTGTTGTAATGTACAAACCTTCTAAAAGTCTCTATGTCTAAATGGAATCACATTCTGAGCTGTGGAGGGTTAAGATTTCAACATAAGGAATTTTGGGAGAGACGCAATTCAGCCCCTAACAGAAGCATATCCTAATGTCTTCTCTACAAGTAACAAAACCACTCACTTGGGCTGGTGTCAAATTGTCTTTCTTTTATATTCGTGTTATTCTCTTAATACAACTGTCAATAAGCTATTCCAGAAAATAAAAAAAAGTAAGAATGCCCACACAGAAATGACAATTTCTAATCCTCAAAAGAAAACACACCAGAAAGTGGTTAACAATGAACAAAACACAAAAGTTTTCTCCTAAGTTTCCAGTGAAATCCTCTAGAATCCATCTCACACCATGTAGTAAATAATTTTGACAAATGGCGCAACATCAGTTTTAGTGAAGGAAATCATATTTTTTCTTGTTGACTTTTATTATAAAAGTCGAGATGAGTCTCAGGGGCACCAGGCACTCCATCACCTTTATCTTCTAAAAGAGTCTCAGGACCAGTCATCACTTATCTGTTACTTTCGTATCAGTTCCATCTACAACCCTTCGAATAAGCAAGTGATAAGTAGAGGTTACCCATGTGGCTCCCTCTTTGCACGGGGATTACAGATTTGTTTAGTTTTGCAATTAACACACACTACAGTAGCCCTTCCTAAAATTGGTGACTGGGGCCCCACCCCTAATCATTAGCTAATTCATCCCCATTTCTTATTTTGACTAAACTTGGAAAAAAAACAACAGAAGTTTATTATCAAGTTTATTTAAGTTTATTATCAAGGCTTTTGATAGCGACTGGTAGTGATATAGGAGAGGATAGGATAAATATTTTTAAATGTCATAAATCATGGATCATTTTGAGAAATTTATGAAAGCTACAGAAGTTCTTTTGCCCACAATAACACAAAATTTCACACCATATTTTAGAGGTTTAAAGGTTTTTGTTTTTTTTTAAGTAGACCTTAGGTTGGAAATCTCTTATTTTTAAAAAACAGAAGCACCAGTCTCAGCTAAGGGACATCTAGAGTTGGAAAGAGCCCAACTCCTGATTAAATTAACATGAAGTTCCACACTAGTGACCTAAAAGATAATAAAAAGTGTTTATTTCAAAGCATAAACACCATTTACCTCAGTCCTGACTATTATATAACATGTCTGGCTTTCCTCAGAAAATGACGAGGTATACAAAAGGTAAAAATAAAAGCAAACAAACAAAAAAAGCCAACTCCCAACACTCCCAAGAAACAAAGATCCAAAGCAAACCAGACTCAGATACGACACAGATGTTAGCACTATCTGAAAGGGAATTTAAAAATAGCTATGATTAACGTGCTAAATGATCTAATGCCAAAGGTGAACAACATGCAACACCACATGAGTAATTTTAGCAGAGCAATTAAAAGTATAAGAGAAAATTAAACATAAATGTTGGGCATGTATAACACAGTGACAGAGTTGAGAAATGCCTTCAATGAGCTGATAGGTGTACTCAACAAAGCCAAGCAAAGAATAATTAAATGTCGTTAGAACTATAGAAATTACCCACATCGAAACACAAAGAGAAAAATAACAGTAGGAGGAAAAACCATGGGGGAGTATCCGAGAGCTATTTCCTATTTGTTCCATCTGTTCTTTGTTTCAGCGAAACATATTTTATAATTTCCTCAAAGATTTTCTCTTGCCTATGCATTACTTAGAAATGTATGCTTTTAATTGTCAGATACTTGGAGATCTTAAAATAACTCTGTTATTGAGTTCTAGTTTAATTCCAATAGGTCCAAGAGCATACTTTGTACTATTTCTATTCTTCTAAGTGTGTAAGGTTTGTTTTACTGCCCAGAACGTGGTCCCTCTTGCTGAACTGAGTGTTCTGCTGCTGTTGGACGGAGTGTTCAAGAGATGAGTATCAGGGTCAAACCGGTTGACAGTGCTGTTCCTTATTTTCTGCCTACGTCTTTGTTCAGTTACTGAGAAGGGTGTTAATGTCTCCAAGTGTAAGTGTGGATTTGTTTATTTCACTTTTCATATATATTAGTTTTTCTTGCATGTATTTTGAAGATCTTTATTATGTGAATATACATTTAACATATGTCTTCATGGGGAACAATAACTTTCTCAAGCGTCTAGAGAAAAAATAGATCTGTGTGATCTTGTTGTTGACTAAGAAGTTTGAAACATAGCACCAAAAGCACCAGCCATTAACTAAAAAACATATGAATTGAACTTTATAAAAATTAAAAATTTTTCTCTTCAAAAAGTACTCTAAGAAATTTAAAAAGACATGCTATAGAGTGGATTAAAATAATTGAAAAATGTATCTTATAAAGGATTTGTATCTAGAATATACAAAGAATTCTCAAAATTCAACAATAAGAAAACAAACAATCCAATTTTTTAATGAGTAAAAGAAATCAACATATACTTTACCAAAGAAGAGGTACAGAGGGCAAAAAATAACATTAAAATATACTTATTTTCATTAGTCATTAGATAAATGTAAAATGAGGGAAAAGTTGGGACAACTATAATAGCATTACAATAAAAAATGATTAAAAAACTGCAATGAGTTATTACTACTCATGCATTAGAATGATAGCACAGATAGTATTCAAATGTATAACACTATACAACAGGCAATTGAAGTATTGACCAAAGTGAATTGAGAACATACAGTCATGCAAAAACCTCTATATGAATATTGATAGCAGACTTATTCAGAATCTACAAAAACTGGAGACACCCCAGATGTCAACAAACAAACTGCAGTGTAGCCCCACAATGGAATACTACTCAGGAATGAAAAGGAATGAACTATTGACCCCTGTAATAACAGGGATCCATTTGAAGCACATTTTTCAAGCAAAAAAAAGCCAAACCCAAAGTCTCCATTCATATCACGTTCTTTCAAGGCAATCAGGAGGGATTGAAATCGGATTGGTGGTGGTCAGGGGACGTAGGGGCAGCACAGGGGCTTTAGGCTGTCATGGGACCACCCTGTGTGGTACTATGGTGGTAAATGCACAACTTTATATATTTGTCAAAACCCATAGAAGTATATATCACAAACAATGAATGTTACTATAAGCAAATTTTTAAAAAAATCACATTGCCAGGGAGTCCCACAATGGAATGCAGAACATGACAATCATATCATGTAAAATGTTAACATTAGGGGAAGCTGGGTGAAGTCTGTTTCGGGGCTCTCTGCACTGTCTTGAAGCTTTAAATTACATAACAACTAAAAGTTTAAAAAAAACACCCTCCCTAGTTGCGTCACTATTGCTTAATATAACACCACCTTAACACCAAAAGAGAGAGATAGAACCTCATAACAAAGCAAAGTCCTACATTTCCCAATTGTAATGTTTAAAACAATAGAGGTCTTAGCACTCAACTAGAGCTCCAGAAGGATCAGTTCTCCATTTTCTTTCCTGGCACATTTTAAATAACTGTTTAAAGAGTATCTGTATAGAAGCTGCTTAGGAAAGATTTTTGAATGAATAAATGGATGAACAAATACTCAAAATCAACTCATCATCTTCTTTTTAGCCTCAGTGTCTTCCCACTTCACATTTTCTTTTTTTTACTTTTTGTTTGTTTCATAAATTACTTTAATTTTTATTTGATGTTTTCATCTCAGTGCTCCAGGCTCAAAACCTCGGTATCTTTTTTAACTCCAAGTTTTTATCTTAACACTTTCCCCCCACCCTGCGCACATCAAGTAAGTCACCACCATGCCATTTCTATCCCGGCTTTTCATTTGCTGCTGCTGCTTATCACAGTAGTTAAGGCTCCCATAAATTCCCATACGTGCGATTACAATATGACTTCAAATGGCCCCCTTTTGTAAAACGGCTGCCAGATAAATCTTCCTTCCTCACTCTGATCACGGCAGGATAATGCTCCAAAATTTCCAATGATTCACCATTTCCTACTAAGTAGATTATAGCCTTTTCAGGCCATTTAATGGCTTCCAGAATTTACTAACATGGGCAGGCTGAACTGTTCATCATTTCCCAAGGATGATATCAATTTTCACTGTTTTCGTGCCATTGTTATTGCTATTCCTTCCACTGAAAAGTGTGTTTCCTGTCTCTTCATAGAAATCCACTCATCGTAGTAGTTCACATTTCCTATTTCTCGTAAAGCTTTGCCTGACTCCCTGAAAAGTGCATGCAAACCCCCATCCCCTCCAAAACTCCATACCATTTTGTATGAACCATTCTTATTGATTTCATCACATTTTTACCCTGAATTGTGGTTATTTAATCATCCTAATGATCTCCTTTTTTAATAAGGTGAGTAAAATAAAAACAGAGGCTATAATTCGTCTTAATTTTTTTATTTTTTTATCATCTTTATTTTTTGTATTCCTTACTAGACCAAGAAAATTTCTGACACATGCCCATAAAACAATAAACAAAATAACACTAGATGTATACATGAATGTTGACCAAATTATGATGGAGGTGGAAGTAAAGCTTATACTGGAGTTTTATTTTTTTTAAAAATAACTTGTTCTGTCTCCTCTATAAAGAAGACTACTGGAAAAGAATATTAGCTTAATAATGAAGAACACCAATAGTTATTCACAATGTCCGCTGGCTACTGACCTATGGCTTTAGTCACAGGCACATTGGTGAGTGTATGATTTCTTCTAGAAGCTTCCATGACAACAAAAGAAGACATCCAATCTCCTTCAGTCCTTAGAGCTGACTTTGTGAGCTCTGGCGATGGTTATCTTCATTCTTAAGAATGTAAGATCTTCCATCAGTTTTCATGTACTTAAAAAAATTTATTATAAAGACACTTTATCTCCTTTATATAAAAGAAACTAGACGGTACAGAAAGAACACTAGAGAATTTACCTCAGATAATAGCAGTCTCTGTAAAAAGCACCTGCTGACCCATACAAAATTAAGACATCACATGGCACATACATTAAAGATACACATCAAATTAAATTCTAATACTCCAAACGGCACTCTTCTTTATTAAGCATGACTGAAAGCAAGAGCCTATGAGTGACAGGTATTTTCCTACGCAGCCATAGAAAAAGGATATTTTATGGCTGAAACATCTTTTAAACATCACATCAAAAGTTTTAACTAAAGCAGGCCTGTACTGTTTTTAAAAGACCAAGTCTTCCACAATGCAATTTTCCTGCCATGAAGTATTTTGCATATTTACACAAAATTGTTTGAACATTTTTTTTTTACCTAAATGTGCAGAGGTTGCCTAAAATCATTTGTGAACACGAGAAAAATAAAGTACCCAAGGTTGATTATGCTGCGCTCATTCTTGGAACACATTGAGCACCCTAAACAAACTAACCTTTCGTATGTGCAGTGGCTGAAGTTAGAGAGGAACCGAATGCTGAAATACAGGTAACTACCTATATGTTCTTCAGTTTTACCTTTAAAGTGTTAGATTGAACATATCTGTCCTTTTACCTTCCCTTGGCCAAAAGACAATAATAGAATATTTTTAAAGTCAACTATATATGGCATTACCTTCTATATAGTTTCTGTGGAAAGTCAAACACTTTTTTTCAAAACTCAGTGTCTGCTATCATTTAGGTAGCTCTGGGCATAGGAACAAAACCTTACTGCTGTGGCTGGATTATTATTATTTTTTTTTTGCCCTTAGCCAGCTCTTCAAATGGTTATTTATGTTGTAGCTTTCTCTAGACTCACCTCTACTTTTAAATCACTAAAGTCTACATAAGAATCCTCAAGGGTTATAATATTTTTCACTAATGAATCTAGAACATACCTATTTTAGATGGATTTACCTTAAATGTGCAATTGTCTTTAAAGCTCCTTTTCTAAATAGTGCTGAGCCCCCACTTTCAGAAAACCCGAATTAAAAAAAACAAGAGAAATTTTCAAGGGAGTCTCTAGTGAATCCTTTTGTAAAGTGAGTAATCACATGCTAACTTATCTGTTTTGTAAGTTAAGAAACAGGATTCTCATTCCTGTATCTCTGGCAGAGGAGATGAGAGGGAGGGCAAAGAGCGCTCTTGGACGGCCCAGGAGGGAAGGGCGAGACGAGAGGAGAGGGCAGCGGCCCGGGCTCTTTCCCTGGGCAGTTAAATGTCAGTAGGGTTAGGCCTTGCCAATATAAATACAATCACAATGATGGTATAAAAAGACATGCATTTTCACCTCTATTGACTTTTCACGTTCATGGGATAATTATTGTAACATTTTCTTAAAGGGCAAAAAGCTTTTGATGATGAATACATCTCATTACATGGAATTTTACGTGTAATCCTTACATGAATCTCATTGTAATTCAATGGATGAATTACGTGTTAATGCTAGCATAACAAGCCTTTAACCTATTTGACTTAATTACAGGCATATCATCAGATTTACTGGGAAAAGGTTTCTTCCCTATGCTCTAAAAAGTCTTTTCACTTTTTTAACCCTTTGATTAAACCTTTTGAAGGCAGTGACAGCTTCTGTTACAATCTATCCTTGTTACAATCTATCTTTGACTGCCCCGTCCTACAGACTTCGCCTACAGGGACAGAGAGGACAGAATACAGCTTTTGGTTAACCTTTAAGTGTCTACCTATATGTTGGGGGCTCCCAACATGCCTGGACCCTTATGATCAGAAAGTTCCGAATCAAGAGATGTGGTGAAATAGAATGAAATTGGGCTGAGAGTGGAAATCTAGCTCTTACACTCACTAACAGGGTAGCCTTATAAAAGTCAATTCACCCCCTCACGTAGCCCAGCTTTCTCTTCTGTTAAATGGAGACATTATGCCCATCCGCTTACTCACCGGGTTTTGGTGAAAACCTAACAATACAATGTAAGTGGTGTTTGGAATAGTGTTGTGTAAAAAATAAAACACAATACAAATAGTATTGAAGAAGGAAGAGAGAGAGAAATGGGGGAAAGAGGAGAAGAAAACCCAAGAAGCCAGTCAATAGTATTACAACAAATCAACACTTAAAGAGCATTAGTAAATATGTGGTTCATGTACCTACAAAAATAGGGGATGAACAGAATACTTAAAGAGAATATAACAAGGATTCCTCATTCAGAGAAGGGTCCGCAGAGCAAACAACAACTAGTCTGAGGCGTGAATGCTCAGTAGGAAAGAATTAGAATGGGAATTGTGTTGGGGGTGAAGATGCAGAGTATTCATGATAGAAAGTATCAGCTGTACATTACTAATAAAAAGGACTCAGTAAATTTGTTGTTGAAATGAAGAGAAAACATACTTGG
>PVKM010021164.1:0-10771 GCA_004027735.1 Carollia perspicillata
TAACTCCAGATATATTACTTTTTCTCTTGAGTGCAAAATCTTTCCTCATTTGATGTGGAATATTTGGTACCACTCTTCTTTGCTGCTGGCACCCTTGACCTTCTGGCCATTTCCCTCAGTTGAACATTTGAGAAAATGACTCACGATTTCCCTTTTCATCACAACACTTGCCATCCTCTTAGGGACCTTCAATTTTTGCTTGAACAACCAACAAGATTCTCAAAAAATGCTTCCATGATTGAAAGTTCTAGAACAATAATATTTTCTAGCAATTTTCCATGAGCTGATGGTATTTTGAAGCAGTTATTACATACGAAGAAAGTCAATTTCCTCTCTACTTAAATATACCATAACACATGGCTTTAGTCAGCATCACAAACTGCTCAGCAGTTGGACAGTGCTTGCCAGAGTACAGCACACTTTACAAGCAATAGGCTTTGTAAGGTGGTCATCTTTATGGAAACATATGAAGAAACAAAAGGGTTAGTACAGGATAACAGAACACATGGACTGAAAAAGGGACACACATTCAAAAAACGATCAATGTGTGAATGTCTATTAAAAACTATAAATAATTGCACGTGGATGTGAATAATTGCATGTTCCTCTTGAAACCATGTGTTTCGTGCAAGGGGGAGGGAGGGCAAGGGAAGCAGTTCTGTCTCAGGTCATTCACATTCTCTTCCTCATCATGCAGTGCTGCCATCTGCTGACCTCTTCCACATCCCACACTTTTTATGTCCTGCATGAGAACAGTGCCACCGTTATTAATTTTAATAGTAGAGAATTCTCCAACTCCCCAGATAGAGCTACCTTACATTCAGACTCTTTGGAGGTGTTATCTGTGATATTTTTGTAACCTGTAGCTACTCTATTGTCTGCATAATTCTGGGATTTAAAATTTACTTTTCTTCCAAAAGCTCTGAAAAATGCTCATCTCAGCCACTTAGTGCCTGGGAATGGTCTTTCTGCACTGCGTGCTCTCTGCTCTGTGCCTTCTGACTCTGTCTGGCCCCTTCTAAATTGTGCTGCGGGGCTGTAAGAGGCCAGCTTATTAAGCTTTCTGGCAGAAAGATAGCAGTTCGGTCCATTTCTGTTCAACTAAAGCTTATTGGAGCTTCTCGATTGAGTTGTACCTCACAATGGCTCCCTCTCTGCACAGAAAACTGGAATCCCAGTTACTTGATCATGACACCTGATACTGCTTTTGGCCTAAGTTGCCAGGGTTGTACTGCTCAGCTTTTTGTGTTTACTTTCTGCAGGCCATAGGCAAAAATGACTTCTGTGTGTGGGCGGGGAGGGAAGATATATGTGTATATATATGTGTGTGTGCATATATATATAAATAAATAAATATATATATATATATCACAGTCTTACAGTCATACTTTCCTGGGTGATTTGGAAAAGCAAAATCTGACTTTTGAGTTATGGGTCTGAATCACTATAGTATCATTTCAAAATTCACATGGTAAAAAAAAATCAACTATACATCAATTAAAAATCATATGGTTCTACATGTGTCTCTAAAGACATTTTTTCCTTTACAGCGAGTTTCAGCCAGACCTTCAAATTTGTTCCCAGAGAACAAATTTGTTCACCGAGAACATTAATAGATAGTGTGGTTGGGGCCAGAGTATTTCAAAGTATGGTCTGGGACTTCCAGACAAGATGGAGGTGTAGGTGGAAACACTGTGCCTCCTTGCACAATCGAGATTAAGGACAACAAATATTTACAAACAATAACACAACCAGAACATAGAAAATGAACTACAGAAGTCCGACAACCATTCAACCAGACCGGTAAGAGGGGCAGAGTTGGCAGTTGGCGGAGAAGGATAAAGGCAGAAAAAGGCAGTGGCTGGCACACCCGGGAGCGCCGGGGAGCATAGGTGGCATGGTGCTTGCAGACCCCTGATGCGAGGGGAGGAGAAGAGCAGAGCATGTAGGGCACGCAGGGCAGTTGGCCAACTGCAGACACACATTCACACAAAGATAAACTAGGCAAGAGTGGGCAGTGAGACAGATTGCATAGCCCAGGGCCCCAGCAAGGGGAAATGAAGCCTAAAAACACCCATTGAAAAGGTGCCGGGAGAGGCTTCCAGCCTCACAGGAGAGGTTGTTGGGGAGACCCTCAGTATCCCGGAGTGTGCAGAGGCCCGCCCACCTGGGAACCAGAGCCAGGGGAGCTAGTTTGCTTCTGGGAGGCAGCAGAGGGGATGCAAATCGGAGAGAGCTCAGAACAGGCACCACTGTTCCCCCTCTGACCCCACCCCCACAGATAGTGTCACAACCCAGCAACTAGGTTGCCCTGCCCTGGTAAACACCTAAGGCTCCGCCACCCATATGTAACAGGCACCACTGGATCAAAGATGACTCAAACAGAAGAACAGCTCAAAGCCCCACAGATAATACTTTTAAGTGACCAAGAGATAGCCAACCTTGTCAGATGCACAGTTCAAAACACTGGTGATCAGGATGCTCACGGAACTGGTTGATTTTGGTCACAAATCAGATGAAAAATGAAGGTTACACTAAGTGAAATGAAGGAAAATGCACAGGGAACCAATAGTGACGGAAAGAAAACTGGGACTCAAATCAATGGAGTGGACCAGAAGGAAGAAAGAAACAACCAAACAGAAAAGAATGAAGAAACAAGAATCCAAAAAAAATGAGGAGAGCTGTAGGAACCTCCAGGACATCTTTAAAAGTTCCAACATCCAAATTATAGGAGTACCAGAAGGGGAAGAGGAAGAGCAACAAGTGGAAAACTTAAGTGAACAAATAATAAAGGAGAACTTTCCCAATCTGGCAAAGGAAAGGGACTTCCAGGCAGTCCAGGAAGCTCAGAGAGTCCCAAAGAAATTGAGCCCAAGGAGGAACACACCAAGGCACATCATAATTACATTAGCCAAGATTAAAATGGACAAGAGAATTCTAGAAGCAGCAAGAGATAAAGGGACAGTTACCTCCAAAGGAGTTCCCATCAGACTGTCAGCTGATTTCTCAAAAAAGACCTTACAGGCAAGAAAGGGCTGGAAAGAAGTATTCCAAGCCATGAAAGGCAAGGACATACATCCAACATTGCTCTATCCAGCAAAGCTTTCATTTAGAATGGAAGGGCAGATAAAACACTTCTCAGATAAGGTCAAGTTAAAGGAGTTCATCATCACCAAGCCCTTATTATATGAAATGTTAAAGGGACTTATCTAAGAAAAAGAAGATAAAAAATATAAACAGTGAAAGGACAGCAAACTCACAGTTATTAACATCCACACCTAAAACAAAAGCAGACTAAGCAGACTCCTAAAACAGAAATGGAGATCACGTGGAAGGTTATCAACAGGGGAGTGGGAGGAGGAGAGGCAGGAAGAAGGTACAGAGAATAAGTAGCATAGATGGTGGGGAGAAAATAGACAGGGAGAGGGCAAGAGTAGTGTGGGAAATGTAGAAGCTAAAGAACTTATGACACATGGACATGAACTAAAGTGGGGGAGTGTGGAAGGGGGAGTGCAAGGTAGAGGGGAATGAAGGGGGTGAAATGGGACAACTGTAATGGCATAATCAATAAAATATATTTAAAAAAACAAAGTATGGTCTGGGTCCCCCTTCACATCCACTGACCACAAATGCTGTGGAGTGGGGCCAGGGAATCTGCATTTCCAGGGTGCTCACCAGGTGCTCCTTATGCACAAAGTTGAAAATCATCATGCACATGAAGTCCCCATTAGTAGTTCTACCTTAGCTGTGCATCCGCATATCTGCAGAGCTTTTTAAAAAATAGAATACCTGTTCTCCATCCAAGACCCACAGTGACTCAGAATATTCAGAGCTAAAGCTTATCAAATGCTTCTGATACAGAGCTAGAGTACAAAACCTCTGTGTGAGGCAGACATGCACCTCACTGATTCATAATAACAGCTACCCTTTATTAAATACTTGATAAGCAAAGTACATGTGAACATATCTTTTAATTATCACAATGATCCTATGCAGTTGGTAATATTATTAAGCTTTTATTGTTGCTGCCATCTTTCAATGGACAGCTCAGAGATCCTAAAGCAGTCACTCGGTGGGAAGTTGTAGGACTGGGATTAGAACCGATTCTGTCTGACTCAAATGACCTGCTCTCTTCACTGTCACCCACGGCCATTACCTCCTTGCCATCAGGTTTTTACCACTACCATTTTAAATGTGTGTACAGATTTCCTTTCTTATTTTGCTCTACTTTTTGGTTTCAAAATTCATGTCATCTTTTTATGTTCCTGTTCTTTATTTTTTCTTTGTAACTCTTGATGCACAATTAATTCTCTGACATCCTACCTGATATGCTGCTGTGCACAGAGCACTTCATGTGTGGACACGTCTTGCTACAATGTCTCATGGCCTAGCTGTCACCAGAGAAATAGAATCTTCACCCACAACAGGATTCTTTCTTTGATTATTACTCCTAGTCTAGTGGATCAGGCAGGGTGCTCCCCACCTGTGTGCTCCTTCAACAGCTTTCTTTAACTGTGTCTTAACTGTCACCCCATGTTATTACAATAATACAGCTGGACACTTCTACCAGATGATGAGCTTCTGAAGGATGACGGGGACTGTTAGTTCCACCTGCCGAAGCCTGCCAGCCTGAAGGCCTTCAGGACAATGTACTGAAAGGCAGACAGCTCTGTGCACGGCTCCCACCATGCTCCCACCATGTCTACGTGTACACCCGACGTTTAACTTCACAGAGTCCTGAGGCCTTCGTTTGTTGCAGCGGAGCAGCAATATTTATCTGTTAGGCTTGTGGGGAAGTAATGCACACAAATCATGTGATGCCATTACACACACATAGAGTGGTTATTACTGCAATATATTGCAAAATAAAATGGTCATTCACCACTTGTTCATGGAGTGCCTACCATTTTGCTAAAAACTGTGCTAGATTCTACTGATAATGATGAGCAACATAGAGCTCGTAGGACCTGGTATGACACATTGATATATGAGACAATTTTTAATAAGTTGTATGAACGAAGAGATAGGGGTAGGAGATAGAGTGATTTGAAATCATGTAATAACAGTAGAGAACCCACGTGAGGCAGGGCAGGAGGAAAGGGGATGCTGTTCAGAGAGCCACAGAGGCCTTCCTGAGGAAGCCAAACTCAGTCCTTCTCTTTTTCTTGGCAATTTAAGAAGCAGCATGGAGTCCCAGGTAGAGAGGAAAGAAGGATTCAGATAACTGAAATAATTATGGCAGGTAATGGAAAGAGATCTGACTGTAAAAGATAATGGCATCCCCCGGCAGTACTGAGGAGTAAGTTCATGACGGGCATGAATTCAGAAGGTGAAAAAAATCTCGACTGTATGGTTTCCTCAAAAATCCAAGAAATGAGAAAAAGAGAAGTTGTTTAGTTGGGTTCATTCATGTTTGCAGATAGGCCAGGAAAGTGGTAAAAAGGTTCAGAGTATTGATTAAAGGGTGATTAAAATTATGAACTACATACTCTTCATAGGATACACGTTAAATTGGCGACAGTAGCTGATTGACAGCCACACTGAGAGTTGCTGTCTGGAAGTCCTGATGAGAACAGAAAGCTAATAGTGGAAGTAGATGAGCAGATAATTTGAAGTTAGAAATTTGTCATTTGGAAGTGTGACATTTGAATTAGTTCATTCACAGATGGAACAGTTTGGGGAAATATACAAATCAAGATTGTGTCCATGGAAATTGGGTGGCCGAGGTGGAGAGATGGAGAATAACACAGAGCACCTAGAGGTCACGCAGATGAGAGCCCTGAAGTCGCCGTCTAGACTTGCACAGCGAACCTTGCCATTATCACTGAGTAGTGAGAAGGGATAATCAGGAGGTTAATAACAACAATGCAAGGGGGAGAGAGTGCAATCTCATAGGAACAGCGAGTACGCAGTGTGGAGAAGGAACAGTGGTCTGGGAGCAGCTAATGGGAGCAAGGAAGACACCACCACCACCTGAGGTTAGCAGGTTATGAAAGGATAAACTTCTTTCAAGTAACAGCTCTGCTGAGCAGCCAATTTTAAGTTAGGAAAACAAAGTTGAGTTAATATTCTAAAGAGGTAAAGGAATATTCAGAACTTAAAGGAATATTTTGATCATGGAGGCCCAGGGGCTCAGAAAAAGGAGGGAATTGAAGAAAAATTAGGTCAAAGAAGTACACACTTTTATGTAGCTTTTGTATGAAAGAAAAGTAGATGAAAGATACGTACGTTAAACAAAAACAGCAAAGTGGGGAATGGGGATTTTACCCTATTAGTGGCTTGTACATTGGAGGATATGTCAATGTAGCCAAATTCATCTGCAGCCCCAACCAAAAACCTAAAATGTGGGGCTTAGGTCCAGGCATTTCTTTTTTCCCTTTGCCCCTTATTTATTTGACAAATATTTATTGAGTGCCTACTATAGTCCTAGCCATGTTAAAAGCAATTAAAATACATCAGTGAACTAAACAGGCAACGAGCCCTGGTCTTATGCTCTTTATGTTTAAGAGAGCTAAAGCAGAAACTAAACAAATAAGTAGCTATAAACAACAAATAAGAGCATAGCATAGTATATTAGAAAGTAATTGGTGCAATGGAAATGAAAAGTATAGAGCATAAAAGTGGGGGTCATGTGTGACAAGAAGAATGAGTTAGAATGACACAGGGTAGACAGGTTAGGGTGCAGTGACATAGGGATATTTAAACAAAGCTTGAAGGAAATGATGGAATAAGCCATGTGGATACCTGAGAGGGGTGTTCCAGGCATGCGCCTGGTTATGTTTTAGGAATAGCCAGAAACCACGCAGTTAAAGCAGAGTGAGTAAGAGAGACATCAGACAATCAGAACTTCTTAAACTTTAACGTGCATGCTGCTTATATGGAGATCTTGTTAAAATGCAGTATCAGATTTAGTAAGTGCGGCACGATGACTGAGGTTCTGCATTTCTAACATGCTCCGGGGTGACAAAGCTGCTGCAGGACTGTGGGCCATGCTTTGAGTAGCAGGGATTTAAACGACTCTCACTTTGAAAGAGTGAGAAAGTAATTAAATTATGGAAGTGTAATATCATTGTTACATGGTTTTAAGGACTCACTTGAGGTTTATAGTCATGAATTTAACATGGTGTGGCTATGCATTTTCTTCAACCACGTTCGGCTGCACAGAGACAAGCATTGAGTTGGTAAGGGTTGGATTTAACCAGTGGTATAGTTTTGCTATGATGAAGACAGAGATTATAATATAATCAAGCATGTACGCGAGGAAGTAGTATAATGACTGACCAACCATGGGAGTTAATATGGGTAATGACGTGGCTGGCATAGCTGATGGAAAGTCACACAGATCTTGTGGCCCTTCGCAGCTAGCAGGGAAGTGGACTTAAGCCATAGTTACCGAAGATGTGATCTCACCCTTCATTGGCTCGATGGTACATGGGATAGGTAGTTTCAACAGTTAAGGGAGAAATGGTAATTTCAAAGTAACTTGCATCCAAGGGTCAGTAATATTAGGAAGTGTGTAGTATTGATATATGGAAGTTGTTAACACATACAAAGTAATGTGTTATACTGTTAGGAAATGGAAATTTGCGATTTAGGAAGTATCTCATCATATTGTCTTTTTATTGTAGGTCTGCTCACCACTGTTTGAGTACCTGCTGTTCACAGGTTTCGATTACTTCATTGATGTGTAATCACTACTGTGGCTGCAAGTGAACCCATCACTAACTCTAAAACTTATCTATCTACAATTGCAAAAACTTCCTGAAGACCCAAAAGGAAACCCTCACTACCACTGAGTTATAGACTATCCCATAGAACTCTTCCCTCCTTTTCCTTAGACCTCAGTTTGCTTGTATTTCACCTTGCTCTTGTTCCAGTACCAGTATTCATACTGATTTAAATCTTGGCCTCTGATTCTCAGAGATTGAGCATTTTTTCTAATTCTCCACTCATCTTCAGCATCCAGACCTTTGCTACTCCAGATTTCCTGGGTTAGTGTGTTCCTCTGGGAACTCACTATATTGTGTTCCTCTATTATATTGTTTTAGTCAGCGTTCCAGGAATCAGTTACTGACCACTCCTCTCCTCATCCTCATTTTCCCCAACATCACTAACAGAAAAGATGCTCTAAATTTCTATTGCTTTTTCTCTTCTTATTTCTTTGTTCCTTTTTATTTAATGCATGCTGCTCTTTCTCAAACACACAAAAGTCCCACTTTTATCTACACTTTATTATCCCATTTTTCCTCTTGCAGAAGTAATCAATTACAACATAGGGCTGTAACCTTGGGGTCTTCATTTCATTCAGGCTTGTTCATTTGTTTATTTCAAGTGTCTACAGGCAACAGTTCCTCCGTGATAAATGGAAATGGGCAGAGGAGATATCGTGTGTGCATGTTTTCTCCAGTTGTTTCCAGATTTGGACCAAAGCCTAAGATCTTTAGGATGCCTGGTCTCCAGACAGCCAGCTTTACTGTAATAAGCAAATTGTACATAGAGATTACCACTAATAGCTACAATAGGAAATAACATTAACTCTGCAATTAAGACAAAAACTTTATATACATAAGGAAATAGAAGGATTTTTTATGGAATCATAACCATTTTTTAGATCTGGATGGCACTGAGATTTTTCAGATAAATCCTGAGATGAGGAAAATTAAATATGTTCTTATCAATATATGATATCACCTCCATCACTTGGAGGCATTTTACTATAAGCTACACTGAAATGATATAGATGGAATATTCATTAATTCACATGTCCACTGATTAAACTTTAAAACAACATTTACATCTCTGTTCCCACAGCACTTGGTTCACACCTTTATTATTCTGCATCTCATTCAAGGCATATCTGGAAGCACAAGAATTAGGACCCAGTAATAGGACAAAAGCCCCTTTCTCAGGCCCTCTTTCCCAGAGCTGGCTGGACCCCAGAAAGCATGACCGACCCTAATTGTTTTACGAGCCTTTATCCTTGGGACTAGAAAATTACTGGAAGCGCCCTAAAAGTGGAGAGGCTCCGGGAACTTACAAAAGAGGACGCACCAGGCCACAATGACCACCAGGCTCTGCCCCAAAGATAACATCAAAACAAGCTGCAGCCCAATGGAAACATCAGGTGGTTGTTTCCATACCTGATAACCACTCACAGCTCTGGTCCCTCAGTGCTGGAACTGGTGCACATCTCTGCACCTAGCCATTTCCCTCCCTTGGGAAAGTAAAATTAAAAACTTTGTTCTCTGCACTTTTTTCTCTTTGTGAATCCTTTCACAGTGTGCATCACCAAACACCCTAACATTTTGGTACCTCATACAAGGACATTCTTGATTCCTCCCTCTTCTCTGGCCTGAGATTTACAACTAGGGGAAGAGTGGGCAGTGGAAGCTCGACCCAGACTAACCCCTAACCCTGTCTCTGTGAGGTTTGGAGAGAGGATTCTAACACTTCTCAGTCTCTCTGGACTCCATGGACAGCTTCAACCTCACCCATCTTCGTGGCCAGTGATTGGGAAGGTCTCTCTGAATCTGTGGATGAATGCATCCTATCAAAAGTGATAGTTTATCCCCTTGTCTTACTGTCACTGTCATAAACCCAGGTACTGAGTCTATCACTTTTGCAGGGTTTCAGCTGGGAGGGATGCCTCCAACCGTCTCCCTGCTGGTTCAGTCTGCTCCAGGGCCCAAGGACACCTAGGTCTGAGGCAGAGCCTTGTGTTCAGTCTGCCCTCAGGCTTCAGGACACTGGCTCTGGCTGCAGACCTTGAGGTCATTTGAGTTGGGAACGCCTTTCTCAAACCTTCTACTCCCCCCTTCAGTTTTTCTCATCCCCGAGATATTCTTCCCTTTTCTTTTTCATGATTCTCACCATGGGCAATACACAATCAACCCGCCCAAGGACTCTCTATTGAGATGTCTACTTAAAGAACTTGAAGGCTGTGGTACTTACCAGCCTCAAGTCCAAATGCTTGATTTTCTATTGCAATATGGCCTGGCCTCAATACCAACTGAGTGACAACTGACCCATGAACAGATCTCTTAACTATAATACTATCCTCCAACTTGACCTGTACCATCACAGACTCGATCCCCTGCTTAGGTTTAGTTATCAAAGGAGACAAGATTTTAAGTATCAGTAGGGATTCCAGGCCTCTTTCTCTCCTTTGTGCAAATTTGCCTCACTCTACCACTGCCCTCAAAGACTGTAAAACACTCTAAACTCTCCTGGACACCTGGGAGCGGCTCATTCCTGGGAACTATTGGGCCTGCCTCTCAATGCAGAAAAAAAGTGGCATTTTAAACCTAAGCTGCTTTCCTGCCCCTTTGCCTGACTCATTAACACCCTTTTTTACAAATGTTTTATTTATTTATTTTTAGAGAGAGGGGACAGGAAGGAGAAAGAGTGGGAGGGAAACATCAATGTGTGGTTGCTTCTCATGTGTCCCCTACTGGGAACTGGCCTGCAACCCAGGCATGTGCCCTGACTGGGAATCAAACCAGCAACTCTTTGCTTCACAGGCCCGTGCTCAATCCACTGAGCTATACCAGCCAGGGCTCATTAATACCTTTTCCTTTTCTTCTTTCTACTCTTCCTCCTCAGACCTCTCCGCCTTGCCCCCAATTTAGACTGGGTTTCTCTCCCCTATACCCACTCCTGCTGTCTCTTTCAGGAACCCCCCCAAGACAAAACTAATATTGAGACTGACTGAATGTTTGCTAACCATCTTTTCTTCATTATTAACTTCCATGAGACCCTTAGGGACAGCTTA
>PVKM010021164.1:10871-22889 GCA_004027735.1 Carollia perspicillata
TTAAGCAGGATCCTATGTTCTGGACAAAATATTTGGCATTAAAATTGGTTTTAAATTTAAAGTCTTTTGGGGTTATTACCAAAAATACATATTTGTTTTACAACAAGGTTATGTCATAATCTTTTAATTAAGCTTGTTTGACAACTTTCCCAAAGTTTACATTTTGAAAGACCATTTAACTGAGAAATTACTTTGAGTTATTCCAATAGGCCCCTGGAATACCTCAAGGACTTATTCTCTCTCCTTACTAAAACAAAGCCTTTTAAACTAATCAGGCCTGTTTTATATGCTCAAAATACATGGGACGCTTTGCCAAACAGAATAATAATGACTATGTGCTATTTGTATACATATATTTTTATCAAAATAGATGTTATAGAAATTCCAACCTGTCCTAGAAAGAAACTTGCAAAAATTTTAAAGCCAAGATCAAACCACAAGTTCTCAGGGGTAATAGATGTCCTATCAGTGACACTGGACAAGCCACGAGTGATGGTTCCCTGTGGGGACATCAAGCAGTGGTACTCTGGGTATTTGTAACCCACACATTAGGAATTTATGAATTGTTTCCAATGCTCAATGCACACCTCTACTGAGAGTCCTGTACAGCATTTTAAAAGTCTGCATAGAGTTTGATCTTTATATATATTGAAATCATGTGTTGAATCTAAAACTATGGGCTTTATATTGTTCTTTTATGTCACTTCATAATCATTATTATGAAATTGTTATCTTGAAATGTTATACCTTACAAAGAAGCAAAGTTCTTTATCAATTGCATTATAATCAAATATATAAACAAGTCACTTTAAATTTTTTCATTTATAAACAGTCATTGGTTTACTCTAATGCATTTGCAAATGTGTGTTTGGAAAGGTTCATAGAAAGAACTCTGACTTACTTTAAATTACAGGTAACTAAGCAGGTCATATCTTTCAAGTAAATGGGAAACCTCTGAAGGTTTTGGAACTCTAAGGATTAACTGGATTCATGGAAATACAGGCAAATAATCAAGACAAACAAAAATTGATTCAAAATAGTGTTAATTTTAAATCTCTTTTTCTTTCAGTTATAAGGAAACTTATTTGTTACCTAGAGCAATGTTATAAGTTATACCCTCGTAAGCAATATTAAAACATTTATATTTTTCTCCCTACATAATCCCTCCAGAAACTAGCAACTCTCAATGAAAATTATTTTCATGGCAATATGTTTGCTTGCATAAATCTAATAAGAATCTATTCTGTTTACAGTAGCACCTGTTTCCAAATGCTGTTTTATTGACCAAGTCTTTGTCTGGAATGTCATAATCAAAAGAGTCATGTCTGGACTCTGGATGTCACTAGAAAGCTTTAAGGAATTAAGATTGACTTTTAAAACCAGTAAGAGCCCCTTGGAGAAAAGGTGTGATACCTTGTTTGGTCATGTAGTTCATGGCAGTCTTTCCAGGTAAGGAATGAAGGTTGCTTTCCTGAAAGATAGCAAGAAAGGAAACTCAGGACATTTTGGGGACCTCAAGAACTTGAGAAATCCACCCAAACTAATAGATATTTCAGGCAAAGCCACATGGTAACTGTGTGGTGTGGCTTCTTTGTCCTGAGAGGCTGACTATAGCTCAATCTGAAGGTTCCTTGTAAAATTCCAGCAGAGCAGATTTAAAAGGGTGTATGTGATTAATTATGATTTTTGCTGTATTCATAAAAATAATAAGGCCAAATTGAAACTGGACTTAATACAGTCTCTTTGATAAAATGAGGGTGATTTTAGGAAGAAAAATTGGAAATCACAATGTCCAATTGTCATCTACAAACTGAATTAAACCCTAATTTTTTAAGTTTTTTTCCAAGCTAGTATTTCATTTTTTTCTTTCATCCTTGACTTAGAATCATTGACAGCTACTGATGCAGTATCAGCTATCCAGAATTTACCTACTACTCTACCTTTCTCTTTTGGGGATTTTAAGGCCAATATCTAGTCCTGTTTTTTCCTGCCTAACTGCTCTCCTAGGTCCTATTGCAGCTTTTCTCTTCATTGTCGTTCTCGGGCCATGTCTCCTAAGATACCTTATGTTTTTCATCCAACAAGTCACCCAAGCTCTAGGAGACTCCTTTTACAAAGGACCCCTGGCTACAGCTCTGCCTTTCAGGCTATCCAGTTTCACACGCTCCCTCCTAATGACCCATACCTGGATCCACAGGCAGCCACAACTGTACGGCCATAATCTGCAAAAAGTAGTTCCAGGCAAACAGAATTTCATCCCTACTCCCTAGAACTAGAATGAGTCTAGGTCATTAAGAATAAATCCATCTCACTACTCAGAGAGGGAAATAATAGGACAAAAGCCCCCTTTTCAGGACCTCTTTCCCAGAGCTGGCTGCAGCCCATAAAGCATGACTGACCCGAATTGTTTTATGAGCCTTTATCCTCAAGACTGGAAAGTAGTTGGGAGCACCCTGATGGCGCAGAGGCTCTGGAAGTGTATAAAACAGGACAAATCAGACCACAACGACCACACACCAGACCCCGCACCCAAAGATAACAGGGAAGCAAGCTGCAGCCCATCGGAAACATCCTGCTCTACAACTGCTCCGTTCCACAATAAAAACACAAAGCCTTATTAACCCCTCAGTGCTGCTACTGGTACATCTCTCTGGGCCTAGCCCTTTCCCTCCTTTGGAAAGGTAAAAATAAAAACTTCATTCTCTGCACTTCCTTCTCTCTGTGAGTTCTTTCACAGCCCATGTCACTGACCACTCTAATACCTAGGGAAATGAAGTTTCCCTCTGAAAGTTTAGACTATTTAAGAAACACATAATTTTTAAAATATTTTATTTATTTATTTTTAGAGAAAGGGGAAGGGAAGAAGGAGTGGGAGAGAAACATCAATGTGTGGTTGCCTCTCATGTGTCCCCCACTGGGGACCCGGCCTGCAACCCAGGCATGTGCCCTAACTGGGAATCGAACCAGCGACCCTTTACTTCACAGGCCCACGCTCAATCCACTGATCTACACCAGCCAGGGCAGAAACACATAATTTGAGGAGACACGTCTCTGTGAAACACTTGTAGTTTAATCAGCATTCTTAAAATCCATTTGTTCCAAAGACTCTTTAAGCAATGTAGCTTAGAAGTTATAAGTGTGTCAACTTTAGAACCGAACTGCGTTCGAATCCTGGTTATTCCATTTTGTGACCATAAAGTAAGCAAATTACTTAACTTTTCTATATCTCATTTTTCCCTACCTGTAAAATAAGAATATTTCCTGCCTCATAAACTTGTGTTAAGGATTAAATTCAAATGGGGAGTGACTTTGAAAGGAGTACCAACATTCTCACGATGGCAAAAGGACATTTTCAATAATTTATTCTTCAGTATCCAGGATTTGGTCTTATTTTACTGGTTAATCATCTCCCCTGACTGCGTTGATATTGTCCAGTTTCAGGACCCTCCAGGGTGACAAACACACTCTGGACTATTAAACCACTTGTCTGATCATCATGTGCATGCTGAAGTTCTTCCATTTAACACACATACATCCAGACTATGCTGTATTTCTTATTCACTTGTCTGCCCTCCACATCAGATTCTGAGCTCCCCAGGATGGGGATCAAACTTATTTTATGTTGGTGTTACCATTGAGCAAGACTGCTATTCTTATATTTGGATAGAACTTCGATGCTGTGCTGGAATATAAACATCTTGAAGGCAGGGTCAATATCTTGCTTATTTTTGCAGCACTTGTTGGTGATGTAATGCTTAGTTCACAGCAGGCACTGAGTGGCTGTTGGTGGAACCGAACTAAATAAATGTTGAGGGTTTTTTTAAATGATAAATCTAGACAAATTCCAAGATGTAAGTATCAGAGTTCCAGAGTGTTCAGTTAACAAGGGCTCGTTGGCACAACAGCTCACAGAAAGAACCTAGATTAAACTTTTCCTCTTTAAATAAAATGAAAAACATTATTCACACATGTCAATCATTTTATTTTAAAAAAAATTAAAAATATGAAAGTAAAATATGCTTTCCTGATCATTTTAAAAATAAAATGTGTGTCACTATTTCCCTTGTCCTATTATAATCAAATGGCTTTTACATGCCAATTATTCCTTATTAAAATAAAAATAAGGTTAATGAAGTGACATTCTACAAACTTTTTCTTTTTTTAAGTATTTTTTATTGATTATTCTATTACAGTTTTCCCAATTTTCCCCCTCTATTCCCCCTCCACTCTGCCCCCGCAACCCTCCAGCATTCCCTGCCCCTTAGTTCATGTCCATGGGTTGTAGGTATAAGTTCTTTGATTCCTCTGTTTTTTTTTTTTGTGCTATTTTTATCTCTCCTCATCTATTTTATGCCTACTAATTATGCTTCTTCTTCCCTGTACCTTTTCCCCACTGCTCCTACCTGTCCCCTCCCTCCTGAACTCCCTCTGTGTGATGTCCATTTCTCTGATTCTTTTCCTGTTCTGGTTGTTTGCTTAGTTTTTGTTTTCATTGTTTTTCTTTTCTTTTAAGTTCATTTGCTGATAGTTGTGAGTTTGTTGTCATTTTACTGTTCATATCTTTTATCTTCTTTTTCTTAGATAAGTCCCTTTAATGTTTCATAAAATAATGGCTTGGTGATGATGAACTTCTTTAACTTGACCTTATCTGGGAAGTACTTTATCTGCCCTTTCATTGTAAATGAAAGCTTTGCTGGATAGAGCAGTCTTGGATGTAGTTCCTTGCCTTTCATGACTTCAAATACTTCTTTCCAGCCTCTTCTTGCCTTAAGGTTTCTTTTGAGAAATCAGCTGAGAGGTTGGTTGATGGGAACTCTTTTGTAGGTACCTGTCTCCTTATCTCTTGCTGCTTTTAGGATTTTCTCTTTGTCTTTAATGTTGGGTAACTTAGTGAGGATGTACCTTGGTGTGTTCTTCTTTGGGTCCAACTTCTTTGGGACTCTCTGGGCTTCCTGGACTTCCTGGAAGTCTATTTCCTTCACCAGATTGGGGAAGTTTTCCTTCATTATTTGTTCAAATAAGTTTTCAATTTCTTGCTGCTGTTCTTCTCCTTCTAGCACCCCTAAAATTCAGATCTTGTAATGTTTCAGGTTGTCCCAGAGAATCCTCAGCCTCTCTGCATTTCTCTGGATTCTTGTTTTTTCATCCTGATCCAGTTGGATGTTTATTTATTCCTTTTGTTCCAAATCGTTCCTTTGAGTCCTGGTTTCCTTCTTGTCACTGTTGGTTCCCTGAATATTTTGTTTTATTTCATTTTGGGTATCTTTCATTTGTTCTTTCATTTTACCACCAAACTCAATCAGTTCTATGAGCATTTTGATTACCAGGGCTTTAAATTCTCCATCAGATGGTTGGCAATCTCCTCATCACTTAGTTCTCTTTCTGAGGTTTTGCTGTGTTCTTTCATTTGAGCCATATTTCTTTGTCTTGGCACAGCTGATAGGTTGTAAGGGGGCGAGGCCTTAGGTATTCACCAGGGTGGGGCAACCCTTTTTGCTGCTGCTGCCCATGGGGAAGGGGCCAGAGAGGGAGCAATGCAGCTCTCCTGGAGTCTTTAGTGCACTCTCCAACAGACTCTCCTGTCAGATGATGTATATCCCACCAGGGCAACCCCGGCCTTAGCCCAGAGTCAGCTCTGAGTCTCAGTTTTCCCCTTAAGTCAGTCCCTCCTGCACAGTTCTGCTGAGCTGGGAGTCAGCCCTGCCCCACAGCATGTAGCTACGGTTTTTCTGAGTCAGCCCCTGAGGTCTGCCTTATAGGTCTAGTTGTTTTGGTTGATTTTTTTCTTTACTTCCTTGGTTGTCAGAGTTCCATACAGTTTGATTTTATGGCAATTTTGGTTGTTTATTGATTTTAGATTGGTTGTTATCCTCCTTTTGGTTGTATGAGGAAGCAAAGAGTTTCTACCTACACCTCCACCTTGGCCGGTTTGTAGAATGTTTCCCTTGACATTCTACAAACTTTAAGGGAAACAAATGTTGGACCGACAAGCAAGCTGAAATAAGCTTGCCTTGTGTCATGTTTTCTGTTCAGAAATGTTTTCAGAAATGCAAGAAGCATAGGAAGAGGGCACAGGTAATTTCTTAAGCAGCACACTGTTCCACACCATAGATTTTATTATTACTCAGATACCTCCCACATCAAAATCTTCCAGCTCAAGTTCTGTTTCATAATACAGAGAATTTAAGAACATCATCAAGGGTACGAAACCCATTAATCTCTTCTTATGCACTATCTGTTAAAGGGCTGAAGTCCCCTCTGGTCAAGTACTGAAGAGATCCAAGAATCTCAGTGAAGACCGGTTTTAATACAAACAACTGGAAGGGATATTTGGGGAGACCAAAATGACCATTTGAGGGTCGCACTCAAGAATGGATGGATTTATTTTTTCAAGCCTTGATTATATTTTTGAAAGGTTTGGAGAAAACAAGACCAAACTGCAATCTTGCACTTGCTGGGTACCATTCACGGGACGGTGATGTCCCAGTAATTCCTAAGACACATGTAGTATAGACATATAATTAGGACCCATGCCACAGTACATCCTTTTCTTTAGTCTATGATGACTCTAAAGCTATTTTCATAAGTGAATAAAGAAGCATTTAAACAGAAAAAAAGCACAGTATTTACAATATAAAGTTACTTGGCTTGTATTCTCTTATTCAGCTACTTTATTCCAAACATTTGAAACAAGGAAAGAGAATAGAAAGAATCACAGAACTTGAATGATTATTTGGAGGCAATTATGACTCAAAGGAATGTTATTCATATATTGCAAATAGTGGAATTACTTTTCTTATAAATTTTACCACATAGTTCTTAAGGACACATGATCCCAGATAAAGGGTACTGTGATAGAATAATGGTCTTCAAAGAATATTCAAATCTTCATCTTTGAAACCTGTTACCTTACATGGAAAAAGAATTTTGCAGATGTGATTAAGCTGAGGATCTTGAGATAGATAGAGAGGTGGGTCCAATGTGATTACAAGGGTCCTTACGTAGGAAAAAGGAAGGCGAGAGAGTCAGAGTCAGACAAGCAGATGTGACAATGAAAGCCCAGGTCTAGGTGATGTCACCATGAGCCCAGGAATGCAGGTGGCCTGTAGAAGTTGGAATAGACAATAACAGATACTTCTCTAGTGACTGCAGAAGGAATGCAATTCTTCTGATCCCTTGATCCCTTGATTTTAGCCACATTTTAGATTTCTGAGCTTCAGAAGTGTAAAACATTGAACTTCAGTCATTTTAAACCACTAAACTTGTGGCAATTTGTTATAGCAGAAATAGGAAATTCATACAGATACTGTAATTAAAATTTAGATTTGGCAAAAGTATAAAACTAGATTCTGAGAGGACTCAGGTTGTCCAGGCAAAGTTCTAATACTAAAGTGATTACAATGACATAACGGGTCACATAAGACAGTTATAAAATCAAAGTTCACGAAAACTAGGGAGGGTGCTAAGAACACACAATCACCTAAAAGTAGTTCAGAGGGCATCTATAAAAAAAAAGGAACATTAAGCTTCAAAATTCACCTGTTTTTGACAGTTAGCTATAATATCTATATGAATTTTTCTGTGAAATAGAGAAAAAAATTACTATCATCTAGCATCTTTGACTTTATATCACACAATGTAACCCATAAGCAAATAGTTTATATCTACCCTTTGACTATTGATCGTCAATCTTCATCTTGGTTTGTCTCAAACAATACATCCCCACTTATCTTAAAATTACTATTTCCTGGTTTGACACAAGTTCAAAAGGAGTACATGCAGAGAGCAAAATTTGCAATTGGGATTCAGCAGGTCAAATATCTCAGGGAAAAACAACACAAAAGATCTTGAATTTTATTTTCTAAGAGACATACATGAGTGTGCCCAAATTATAGCATATGAAACTAGGCCTATGTCCTTTGTTATTAGCTTTTCAGATAGAAGCATGTTGTGCTTTATTTTGCCTTTTCTCCTGTAAAATACAGTGGATAAAAATACATATTTGAGTCAGGCAAGCTTGGGTTTCCATCCCAGCTCTTCCATCCACCAACACCTTGCTTATCTACAGTATTTATGTTACTAAATGCTTACTAAATGCTTATTTATGTTACTAAATGTTACCTATGCTTTTGTGCCATCATCTATAAAGTAGTGATAATAAAAGTATCCTGCTCATCATGCTGTTCAAAGCATGTAATGAAAAAATACATAAAACACTCAGCAGAGAGTTTAACATAAATTTCAGTTAAAAGTAGACAACATTAGCCTTGGCTGGTATAGCTCAGTGGATTAAGTGCGGACCAGCAAATTAAAGGGTCACCGGTTTGATTCCCAGTCAGGGCAAATGCCTGGGTTGCAGGCCAGGGCCCCAGTAAGGGGCTCCAGAGGGGCAAACACAAATTGATGTTTCTCTCCCTCTCTTTCTCCTTTCCTTAACCCTCTCTTTAAAAAATAAATGAATAAAAATCTTTAAAAGTAGATAACATTAGCATTTTTATTATTAGTTATATCATTCGTATTTAGAGAGCTAAATTACTAATGACTATACACTATATTGTAGTAATAAATAACTAAACAGACATGTCGATAATACATTTCATCACAGGAACTTAAGTTATTAATTAAGTTTTATTATACCAAGGTCTGCCAGATCTTTCCTGCCATTAATCTAATGACCCAGCCAGGTGCAAAACAAAACAACAACAAAAAGAACAAAGGGTCTCAATGTTCTTATCTTTGGAAAATTGTGGGGGGTTTTCAAGTTTAAACATGTTTTCTTTCTATACTTTTATCACAGTTATTTGGTGAGTTGCCAATATGAACTTTATAAGGAATCCACTAGACAGAGTTATTTCCTGCCTGGTCTGCATTTTCATGGCCCAGTTTTCATACTTTTATTTTAACACTTTGTAATGACAATATTTGTAGGTTGGTATCCCCAATTAAAGTTCTCCTTGAGAGAGGACATTGGTCTTATTTATATTCAAATATCCTGTATGTATTAGCTGCTCCAAATGCTATATGGCTAAGTAAATGCATGACAATTATTTTTTTAAAATTAGTTACTGTACTTTGAGCCCTATCCACACGTGATGCCTGAATGGTGAATCTATGATCTGCATTCTCAGAACTAAGCCATATTCTGGGACTTTTTCAGTAAAGGATCTGTCAGGGCACTGACCACAGCTTGGAGCTAACCTAACATACCTCGTATTGCAAGTAATGTATAGAAATTAAATGAGAATTTAAACAAATAAACTTAGGAATTCTGATTTTATTCCTCTTATTAGCTGACTATATATGTTAAAACTATAGACAATCAATATTTTAATTATCTCCACTATAAAAATAAATTCAACGCAATCTGTTTTATCCATGTTCTCAAATATCTTACCACTACTGCCCCACCAATCCCGACAGTCCAGATTTGATTGGGTTGCTATCCATCAGTTTACACAGTCATACTCTTGCTTGGCGAAGAATAAGTTGTCCCCTAAGCTGACCAGAGTTTCAATAAACAATACAGTGAACAAAAGGATACATATTCAGTAACTGCACTGTAAAACTGTCAAATGATAGTTTTCTAATGACATTACTTATGTAAGTAAACTGGTAACTATTATAAAAAATAACAAAAAAACTTACATGGTTTATTGTCTAATTATATTAAAACATTTTATCATGAAAAGGCTATGTACACTAATTTATCTTTATGGGATTTTACAAAAAAACACTGGGGCCAATTTCTTTTAAATGGGTCATCAATTAGCAATAAGAATATTTTATTTAATCATGGTATCTGTCAACTGATATTTCGAGAATCAGCATTCAGCAAGTCTGAAGCAAACTTGCTAAGCAGAGAGAAAAATTAGAAAGTGAAAGCTTTGCATAAATATCTTTATTTTGATGCAGACAAGAAAGAAACTATGGTTGCCAAGGGAAAAATACCTAAAATCACACGTGGTTGAATGCATAATAGACCTTAACAATGCCAGCTATTTAAGTAACAACTTTGAGAACATATTTAAAAAGCAGCAGAAATAAAAAAGAGCTGCTTTCCTCCTTTGAAAACTACCTAGATCACACTTTTCTTGTAAAAACAGTAAAGGATGTGCCGCCAACTTAAATGAAAGCTGTTTCTTCTCTTTCACATATGGGTTCTCAATTGATGTATGAAATACTTTGGAAAACAAAACATAAGAAAGTCAAAATTACCAGGTTGATTTTGCTCTTGAAAACAGTTTTCTCTACTACTTGTGTAGAAAATCTGATCATACTTTGGCAGATGTAAGGCACCTCTTTTGAAGCTGGTTAATGCCACCAGCAGCTACTGTTACCTGGCAATACACATCAAAGGTTTTTATTACTGCTGTTAATCCATGACACTTAGAATGTGCATATGACGAGCCTGGTGACTTTCTCCTTACAATCAAAAGATTCTAAGGATATTTGGAGTGTGTTTGAAGAGACTCTGGTTTGTTCAAAGAGTCAAAGATTTGGAATAAAAATGTCTTCATTGTTTCATTTATTAATTCAGAGGCTAAATTTTTTTTAATAAAGGGACAAATACTATTTTTTTCCTTGAGGTCTATGTGTCTCCTCCTCCTCCTGCTCTTCCTCCTCCTTGTTTTTCTTGTCTTTCTCTCCCATCTTTTAATATTTTAAAACCTCTTAGCTTGTGGACCCACAGGTGTCACTTGCTGACACTAGAATTAATTCGACAAATACTTTTAGGCAATGTGGCCACGGTTCTCATGAAACTTACCATCCTCAAGCAGAAAGAGGAGTGAAAAAGTAGTTGCACCGCAGCGTGTCGGATACCATGATGTAGTGTAGTTTGCTGTACGTAACCTGGACTTCCCAGGTGAGCCACTGTGTGACAAAACGCGTAGCTAGAGGAGGTGGTGGATTAGTGGTGAACACTTTCTAGGGGGAGAGAACAACCTGTAAAAAAAAAAGCCCTAAAGTAAGAGTTTTGTATAACTGAGGAGTCGCAAAATTTTGCATGGCTTATCACGCTGAGAGGAGAACCTCAGAAACAGAGCATGCAAGGCCTTAGGTGCCATATTAAAGAGTTTAATCTTACAGGCAATGAGAAGGCATTAAAGTACTTTAATAAAGGATATAAAGTGAGCAAATCCAGATTTTTAAAGTATCCCTTTGGCTGCAAAGGGAGATTCAATTGGAGAAATTAAAGATAGGAGGGAGGTCATCATTTAGGAGCAGAGGCAATAAGATACAGAAATGTAGCTAAGTTTGAATATGTAAATATGGAAGAAGCAAAGTTGAAGTCATTTCTAAAAATCACTTACTCTCTTGACATACACGAAGCCTAGCAAGTATTTCCTCACCTGCTTGTCTGTGTAATTCAAGTGAAATAATGTATATGAAATAATTTAGCAACTATGAAGTGCTATACACTTCTTATAAGAATAACAATGTTCTTTATTATATCATTTAAGTTAAAATTATTAAACACAATACCCTCAATAAAATTGTAATTTGAATAACATTCAAGGAGGAAAATGAACATTTGCAAACCCTACTTTATCTCTTCTTTTCTAGACAAGGAGGTCCATAATTTGCTGCAGCATAGCCTCCCAGTAATTTGGGTTTTTTAAATAAGCTAATTCTAGATATCTAGTCTCTTTGTAGCCTCTCTATATTTACTTTAAAATTGGGAAAGTGGCAAATAAATGAGCATCTTAAAATTTACCCCAGATCCCTGGCCAGTGTGGCTCAGGTGGTTGGAGTGCCATCTCGTAAATCAAAAGGTTGCAGGTTGGACCCCTGGTCAGGGCACATGCTTCGGTTGAAGATTTGGTCCCCGGTAGGGGCACATGCGTGAGGCAACTGATCAACACGAGGAAGGAGTCAGGAGAAGTTCCCACAGGAATACAGAAAAAAGATGTCTACTTTCAATCTTAAAAGTGTTGGCTGCATGAGAGGCAGAGACCACTTCCCATTTTTCATTACTCAGGTTCTTCAGCATTTGAGGACACTACTACCTTAGTCATA
>PVKM010021165.1:0-22790 GCA_004027735.1 Carollia perspicillata
GCAGAGAAGGCCCTCTTAGTAGAACGCAGTGACTGTCTGTTAACACTCTGAAAAGAACATCGCGTCTTACGTCTTACGTCTTACGGACTGGAAAGGCCCTAGCAAATTTCAGTGAAGTCGGCCAGGTTTGCCCACAGCTTCCCAGTGTAAAATGACAGAGGGGTAGCGCGGAGGGCGCTTCTGGCCAGCCTCAGTTGGAAATGTCCAGGGAGATGGACATCGGGGGGCTGCTACTGGCTTGTCCTCGAGGTGGCCGCCGTCTTCTGTAGAAGGTCACCCCTGGCCTCCAGGCATTCCCCCGTGAGCCTAGACGTTGGGACATGGCCTTGGACAGACAAGGGTCTGTAGTCAGACACCCAGCCAGTGCCGGGCAGACCACTGCCTGCTTCCCAGCTTGGCCCCCGGAGGAACCGAGACCCGAGGAAGCAAAATTCAGGCTGCGCTGTCTTCCGACCCCAGGGAGCGGTGGGGCCCGACCGCTCCGAGGGCCCGATGCAAGCGGTCTCGCTAATTCCTCACAGGCTGGCTTCCGTGCTCGTGTGTTCTCACAGGTGTGTTTGCGGAAGGCTTTAGAGTAGATGCTGATTGACGAGTTAGCTGTTTTTTGCAGCGACCTGTAAGAAATTAGCTACATTAATTGTCTCAAAAGCTAAAAACACTTACACAGTAGGCGGGAGTGATGTACTTTCCTATATCCTTCTTCTTTTTACTATTCAATTCAGTTTTCTTATACCTGTATCAATACCTATTGTAAGTAGATAACATATACAAATATTAAATTCATGTACTTGCTTTGAGAAAAATGGGCGAATGCACCAAAGTGCTGGGCACGCAGTAAGTGCTGGAAGGACAGGGTGGGCAAAAGTAGGCTCGCAGTTGTAGTGTGTGAGACACAGAGTTCATCTTGTATTATTTGTAATTTTTGCATTCTTTCCCATACGAACGGCTGTAAGCCCACGTCAGCCCCGCCTGTGTACTCCAAGGTGGTCCCCACAACGCCCCCGGGTGCGGCCTGTGTACACACTCAGTGATGAGCACTGTGTCGAGGAGCCTCCCTGCTGGCTGTGGCCACGCCCAGGAGCCCAGCGGCCACGCCCGGTTGTTCAGGCCCCCTTTATAACTCGGCTTGTATCACACCTACTGCAATCCCTTTGGCCCAAGCTCCTCCCCTGGCCCCACGCAGGGGCCGCGTGAGGCTTCGATTTAAGGGCAGGGTGTGGTGCAGGGAGAGAAGGAGCGTGTGGGCAAGCGGAGCTCCCGACTCAGGCCCACACTTAGCACCGTGGATACAGAAGCAGCGGAAGGGTTATGGAGGGGAGAGGAAGGCCAAGAAACTGAAAAGCGCAGGCGGTGGCTTGGCCCGACCCATGACAAACACATGGGGACCATCAGTGCCTGAGAAGTTTCCACAGGTGCATTAATTGCGACTGCAGTGAGCTTGCGTTTCGAGAGGTGTCCGACCTTGTGGCATCTCTGGGCCACCCTGGAAGAAGAAGAGTTGTCTTGGGCCATACATTAAATACACGGGCACTAACAAAAACTAATGAGCAAAAACGAGATTTTAAGTACATTTACGATTTTGTGTTGGGCCGCATTCATAGCCATCCTGGGCCGCATGCGGCCCGTGGGCCGTGGGTTGGACACCCCTGCCAGACCTGCATTTCCTAACAACGACAGCTGACCCAGAGGGTCAGTAGCAAGGACGAAAAGCCGGACACCACAAACACACTGAGAGTCAGGACTGCCGATCTCCAAATCCTCCCCCCCACCGTCAGCCAGGAACTCGCACACAAGAGCCTTCATTTTTCGGTTCCTTAAGGAGCCCGTTTAGAAAATGCGAATAGTATCTAATTCAGAAGGATACTATAGTCAATAAATTAAATGATCCGTTTGAACAATTAGCTCTCCCATTTGCTTGGGGTTCCCTCTGTTCCTTCTCTTTCTAGTAAATATTGTACTCTTGATCGTGAAGGTAATCATTGCTTATCGTATTAAGTAAGCTTGTGCTGGCCAAGAATTAAGGAATTCAAAAAAGCTGGAAAAGTTTCTCTTCCCAGTTACCCTGAGGTGTGGCTCCTGGAAGCCAAGACGCAGTCTGCACTCCCTCTGAATCTGTGCACTTGCCCCTTGCTACCCGTCACTTGCCCCAAACGTCGGGGTGGTGTGCTGTGGTAACAGCCTCAGTATCTCCGGTTTCCGTGAGCAATGCTCTGAGCAGGTTGCCAACCAGAACTGCCTCCCCACGGTGCTTCTAAAGCTTATTTTTAAAACAAGATTTTATCTCCAGAAAATATGCTTCAGCTTCTTCATTGTGACTAAGAACCTCAACTCTTCTTTATTCCAGTTTAGGAATAAAATCGAATGACACAGTTCGAAAGTGGTATGTAAAATACAATGCATACGACATAGAAACAGTGATTTGAGAAGGTGGCCGCACTCCTTAGAGGGATGGCTCAGAAGAGAATTCATAGTTATGGAGCCACTGCTATTTGGAAAATAATTTATGCGTGTGCTACCATTGAATTTTGGCAACAGTGCAGACGAAGGCTCAGAGGAGCTAGCCGTGTTTTCGCATCTCACCAAGCGTAAATGATAGTGGTTTTTTATGGATGCTCTAGCGGACTAATACCCACTTCCAACTCTGTTTCCTCCCCCATTATCAAAATGCAGGAGTTACTTAAAGATTCCTCGAATTAACCCTTCAGAGAGTAGGGAACACTTAACTTAGCATTCATTAAGTCAGTGTGTGTGTTACCACTGAAGCCAAAGCAATATGACGTGCTCCGTAGCCGTTCCACTCTGCGTCCAGACCAAGAATTTACTGACATTGCCACGGGGCACTCCTGTATCACGCTTAGCCCTGAGAGTTCGCTGGAAGTTACCTTTGTTTTGCAAGTTGAGTACAGGGTTAGGGAAGTTCAGTCACTGGCCCCGTGGTCCCTGGATGCCAGGTGCAGACATCGTCCCACCCCAGGGCACCCTGCGCGTGCCTTCTCCTGGGAGCTGAGTGGCCTCCGGGTTTCTCTCTCAGGCCCGCCCTGAGGATGAGTGCGGCTGATCTGTTTCCTAAATGGTGTGATGACCTCCTGCTCCGACAGCTCTTAAATCTTAAATCTTTTTCAACAGTTCAGCTTTGGGGATTTCGTGGTGGTGCCGCTTGGTTTCTCCCCACTTCCTTTCCCACTATTGTTCTCCAAAAAGTTAATGATCTGTTTGTGGAAAATTTCCAGATAACCTTAAATTGAGAACTTCTGAAACATTAAAAAATGTCCCCATTGTAAATCCAACAATGCACAGAGAGAGCTCTGTCAGGATGCCTGCCAGTCGTTCCGGACTAAGAATAACAAATACGGGGGGAGCGCGTGGGGCGAACTTCACACAGCGACCGATGATGCTTGGTCCCCGATCCGCGAATAGGCACGTACGTTTGTAAGCAGGCACAGGTCTGATGCCTGCTGAAGGATTGTAGTCAGAACACTCAGCATTTGGTCCTGACACTGCTGCTAAATAACTCTCTCCAGACCCCTGTGTCTAATACAATTCCTGGCGTATAGTTCATGATGAATAATGCCTGGAACTGGGTTCTCATCTGTGAAATGGAACGCTGCAGCGTTTTTAAGAGATCAAAGACAGACGTATGCAAAGTGTAAACACTTCAGCTCTAAGGGATGTTGAGTATCGCTCTCCTTAATATAGGGTATGGGATTAAGTAGAAAGAAGTGAAAATCTCATTGAAAACAAACAGGCGGGGTTGTTTTCCTCCCTGGTGTTGGAATGCAGGGCACTGGGGCCCAGAGTGATTACCGCATAGTGACCAAGGTCCATGGTAAAGGGAACCTCAATTAACGTTGTCTGGCAGGCTCGTGGGCACTGAAATTAGGCATGCTGTTCCACTCCATCCACACCCAGGATCCAGGGTCCTTTTCAGAAGCAAAAACCAAAAAATGAAACGACTTTGCAGGTGCCTCGTAGGGACCAGTGTTGGCTGGGCGGCTGGGCGAGCAGACGGATGAGGCTGGTTGGGAGTGTGGAGTGACAGTGGGTTGGGTGGAGGGAAGGAGAAAGGATTCGTGGACGTGGACAACAGTGTGGTGATTGCAGGGGGAGGGCGTCCAAGGGGACTAAATGGTAATGGAAAAAATACAGTACACAAAAAGCAAAAGTGATAGAAAAAGAGTTACAATTAAAATAATGGAATCCAGGGAAGATTTCCGGCAGAGAGACAATAGCCTCTTCTGCCGTCTGAAAGAAAGGAGGCGGCTTCTCCTTCGCAGGTAGACACACCCACAGTCTCCTTCCCCCGCCTCAGGCTTGGTTCCCCAACACGAGAGGGTGTGAGAAGGGAGAAGCAAGCCACTAGGTGCTGAGTGAGAACCTGGAGGAGCCCCAGCACCGAGGTCTGGGCCAGGGAGGTGGACTCTCAGAGGGGCGCTGGAAGAAGACTGGGCACACAGCGATGGCATGTCCCCGCTCCCTCCAGGAAGGTCTCATCCTAAGAAATGTCCCACAACACGAGTCCCCTCGATGGAACTGTTACCATGGCTGCCCCAAGGACATCAGAGTATTTAAGTCCCCTTTGGGCCAGCACTTCTGTGGGTTGTTTAGCAACAGGTAAGGGATGGCTGCAGGATAGCGAGGGGCTCTGCCAACATGGGGGACGTGATTTCTTCCTTCTGATGCACAGTGAGATGGGGTGTGTTAGGGATTTGGAAACATTTTGCTTACAGGTCACTCTCCAAGTCCACTTGTCCTGCAGGGTCCTGGTGGCTCTGACAGTAGGGTGGGCACAGAGTGATGCTGGACGACAGGGTCAATGGGATGTTGAGGTGTTGGGGGGAACCAATGGTATGCACCCAGATGGAGGTGGGGCAGCTCTGCTTTTGCCACTGGGACGGATACACCGCTGAGCTGCCGGTGGGCCCGCTGCTCCCTGCTCCCTGAGAGCATCCCCCACCGTTGTTAAACCTTGCTAAGCATGGAGGGAACTCTGCCCTCGTGTCCAGAGGAGCTCCACTGCCCCTCGGGGGGCACTGTGTGATGGTGCTTCACACACAATCGCCTGGATTAAAGGAGTATTTCGCAGCCTGGCAAAGCGCTCACACACAGTGTTAAAGGAAAGGCAGAATCCACGTCTCTTTGCTGATAGGCAGCACGTTGATGTCTGTCCCCTTGGGAATGAACGGATGCTCTGGGGAGGCTCTCCAAGCCGCCAGGCTTCTCACACAAGGCAGCTAGCTCCCTGTCCGCACATCGCCAGCTGTGATGAGTGATGTGCCATCCACCCAATCACAGCGCGTGGCTTCTGAGTGTGAGAACTGTACTGCGTTTCCTTTGTTTTCAGTTATTTTTATCATAGCAAGGACCTCTTTTGCTTAGTGGTCAAGATTCCATCAGTCAGCCAGCACTTCCGTGCTTGCTCGCTTTGGGCCAACCCTTCTCCCACTGTTTAAACCTTCTTGAGCTCCCTCCGAACTTCCAAACTTCCACCTTTATCTCCACTTTTACCCTGGAGGTGGGCAGATAAGCACATCTCCAATTTGAAAAAAGAATGAAGACCAAAAACCCTGCTAAGCACACATCACGAACCCATGCTCCCGTCCCCATGTCCGCTCCCCAAGTGTTCTCTGTGAAGAGTTCTGCCGCACTCTAACGGGCACAGGACAAACCGCGAGCGTTTCACACCTGGCGTCTGCTGTGCTCTGGCGTGTGGGCACGCCTGTCACACCCACACCGGGATGGACACAGTGGATGTATCCCTCACCTCCGGAAGTTTCCGTGTGCTTCTTTCTAATTCTGTCTCCAATTCTTATCCCCAGCTCCCGTCACAAGACAAGGACAGACTGGCTTTCTGTGACTAAACATTAGCTTGCTTTCCTTAAAATTTTACAGAAATGGAACCATACAGAATGCCTTCTTTTGAGGGGGTGAATCTGGCTGCTTTGACCCAGCAGAGTTATATTGAGGTTCTCGCATATTGTGGCATGTACCAATAATCTATTTTCATATTGATGAGTGGAATCCCATTGTATGGATCGACTGTGGTTTGTTCAACTGTTCAGCAGGTGATGGACATTCGGGCCGTTTCCAGTTTCGACGATTACAAATAAGCCACTGGGGACATTTGTTTCAACTGTAGAAAGCTGGACATGATGACGGTCTCCGTGGATACTTACGCACTCTGCACTCACAGCGACAGTGGGCTGAGTCCTCGTCTCCGTTTACGGGCAGGCAGAACGGGGAGCAAACAGATGCCCGTTTATGCGGAAGGCATGCCTGTGAATGTAGGGATTTTGGAGTTTTTAAACTTCATTGAATTTATTGGGGTGACATTGGTTACTGAGATTATACAAATTCCAGTGTACAATTCTGTAATATGCCATCTGTATATTGCATGGTGTGTTCACCACCCACAGTCTATATAGCTTTGAGTTTTCCAATGTTAAAGCATGAAACCATTTCTCATGATATTAGGTATATTGGCTTGTGTTATTTTTTAAAGTTGAATATTTCAAAATGCTTGATATACACAGGTTGTTCTGCCTTTGTGGGCTCTCCATTCACGTCCTTGCCCATTTCTCCACCGGGGACTCGCCATTCTTTCGTTTATTAATGTGTGAGCCTTTTGTGTTATGCAGCACCTAACCCTGGGGAAATTATCTGCTGAAAATAGCAGAACATGCTTGCCTCTTTAATAGAGGTTAGTTTTTTGTAGGAAGCATTTTAACTGTTACGTATTCAAATCTGTCCATTTCTCCATTGTGTGCTTTTTTTTTCCTCTTCCAGAGGCGAAACGCCAAGCCTTTCCTGAAAGATTTGGCAGATTTTCAATTCTGTTTTTTTTTTTCTGAGTACTGTTTAAAATTTCACCTCGGACTGCTGAGAGATTTATTTTGATGCATGTGGGGAGGTGAGGACCCAGAGTAATTATATTTCCTCTAAATAGCTAATTATTTTCCCCAATACCTTCCTGGAGTTATTTGTCTTTCGCTTTGTCGTACTAAATTCTCCAGTACCGCAGAGCCGTCTCCTGTTTTATTTAGCAGTTCTACTTATTACTTGAAAGGGATCGCCTTCTTTACAATCGCATTTTTGAAAGCTCTCAGAACTCACCACTGAGTGCCCAACTAATCAGTCACCTTGGGGACCCCTCCACAGGGACCCGTCTATAAAGGGCAGTCCTCCAAAAGGTGTCGTCGGGAGATAATGATCCCGCTCTAAACACTGGTCACCGGATCCCGGACGCGCACTCGCTCCCCGCGTGAGCTGACGGGCTCCACAGTCAGGGCAGGCGGCCAGAGTGTGTCCAGGGCAGGGCCAGACCTCCTCCTGGTTCTGAGCCCCACACCTTTTCCTCATTACTCAGGGGCTTTGGCAAAGGCCCTCCCCATGCGTCCGTTCCTCTCATCTGTACAATGAGTATTACGCCAGTAGCTGTCTCACCAGATTAAATGAATTGACAAATTAACATAGGTGGAGACTTGGACTGCTCTGAGAAAGCACCAGTGAGGCTCAAACCCAACTGTCAAGTTTTAAAATCAAACCCCCACGTCAGAGTCACAGGTCATGCAATGGAACCCGGCTGGCCGGATGCAACGGCAGTGGGCAGGGGTCGAGTGTTCAGAACGATGTTTAGAAATATATGGGATTCTGGGGCACTGAGGGGTAGATGGGAATTCCCTTCCCAGCATTTCTGCAAGCCCTCCCGGTGTTTTCTGGAAAGCCAGCCACGCACGGGTAAATGGTATTTTGTCTACCAGGGTCTGGGTATCTCTCTTCTGTCATCTCGGATTTCTTTCACATCCTCTGTGACCTTGATGCATAAAGACAGATCCGACTTGAAAATGTTAACGCTAGGAAAAACAATGGCTTCCCACCTGCTGCTGTGGCCAGTTTATGGAGTCAGCAAGGCCGGGGGCGGCGGGGGGCGGCTGCAGAGGGGCAGTGAAGAAATGCAGGGTTCCACCCAAACAAGAACACCAGTGCGGGGCTGGTGAGGGGTGTGCCAAGTCCCTCCCCGTCCGGGTCATCAGTTTCTGAGTCATCGCAGTTTCTGATGTGTCCACTTTGTCCACGGTTTCCCTGGGCGAAGGGAAATGTTTTCCCTTGAACTTGCATAGAACGTCTTTGCCTATCTTTCCAAACCCCATTCCTATTTCCCACCTCTAACGAGGCATGGCAGCATGGCAGTAACCATGTCTCATTTTCTGCCGTTTTCCTGTGTTGTGAAGGCGGAGCCTGAGCTGAGACCCGGGGTCACCAGATGACACCCTGTGGGCCAATCCCTGCTGCCCGCTGCCTGCCTGGCCTGGCCCAGGAGGTGCGGTGCTTTTCACATGGTCACATGGCTGAAAGATGAAACAAAAGAAGCGTGCTATTTTGTGACCTGTGAAAATTGTATCAAATGTAAAGTTCCACGCCAGCCAATAAAGTTATCTTGGCACGTGGACACGTGTACATTTAGGTGAGTTCCACGGCAGCCTTCAGGCTGCACGGGTGGAGCTGGGCCGTGACGGGTGGCAGAGCTTGCATGTGCCCCAGAGTTTGCTCTCTGATGCTTCCCAGGGCAAAAGGTCAGCCCTCCGTCTAAGTCGCTGTTTTGTTTCTTGAGCTTCCCAGTTCTGCATCGCACAGGGCTGTGGTGCTCGGTCAGGTGGGGACCCCTGGTTTTGGCAGAGGGATGCTACTGCTGCACCGGCAGCCCCCGTGTGGCTCTTCCTGAATCCTCAGGCAGTAGCTCCTGGCTCACTGTCCCCAATTCTCTGTGATTTCGTGTCCACAGAGATGGCCCTCTGGTCACACTGGTCACCCGGGCCCTCATCCATCCTGGTCCTCCACCTTACCCCGGCCACCCAAGGCCGTCATCCAGCCCGACCGAGCCTGGGGGGAGGGCTGTAAGAGGGAAATGGGACACTTTTTATTCACTTTCTCTTCCTGCACCTGCCCCATTCCCAGCAGCGTGGCCTAGCGGTGCTTGTCCGTCCAGGCTGTGGTGGTCCCTCCCCACGGCAGCTTCTGATTCCAAATCCCACAGGCAGGCCCGCCGGCCAGCTTTCCCACGTCTCCTCAGAGGCACCGGTGCAGCTGGCTGCTGTCACCTGCTGGAAGTCAGGGACGCAGCCCCACAAAGCCCCTTCTCCGAATTCGCTGACACCTGTGTCCTGGGTCCCCGCCCCCAAGCCCCTGAACCGACCGGCTCCAAGCTCTTTTCTTTGCTCCCCGGCCCTGGGGTGGCGGCAGCTTCCTGAGGTTTTGGCCCCGAGATTCCTCGGTGCCTCACCTTTTCCCGTGTCCAGTCTTCACTGTCCAGTTAACGACTCTTTCGTTCAAACGTGTCCCGTTCCTGTCTCCTCACTGGATCTTGAGTGGTATAAGTGTCGGGCAATTTAATCAATTTTTCTGCCAGAACGTCTTTCTCGGCTCGGTGGCCAGGACTCCACAGGGCTACTCATTAACTCTTTCCTCTTCGTTGTCCTTGCTGGCTTTTCCTTGTTCCCCCAACCACGGGCCCTCGGTGTGTCTCAGATCTCACACCTCCGTGTATTTCTCTTTTCTGTCTACACTCATTCCATTGGGGGTTCCACTTAATGTCATGGCGTTCAATACCAACGAGTTAAAGTTCTCAGTTGGCCGAGCACTGCAAAATTTCTGCCTCACGGAGGACCTCGCTCCTGAACTCCAGACGCACACGCCCAGCTGCCTCCTTAGACGCGTGCATGTCGAATACGATCGTCCAACTACACATGTCCGGCTGCTCTGCTGAGACTTCCTTCCAAAACTGCCCCCTCGGGCCCTCACGGCCGTCAGGGGCTCCTGCTTCTGCTAGCGGTGACCTCGTGTGGTAAGATCGAGCAGGTGGCGGGCCTACCCACTCTGGGACGACTTCCTTTTGTCCAGGTCGAGTGGGTCTGGCTTGCCCTGGGGCAATATTACCCTCTTCTTGTGTCTCCTTTGGCCCCCTCATTTATGCCTCTCTTTGCTGTCCTAGTGGTGTGAAGAAAGCTAGTCGGGTGGCTAGTAGGCAGCAGGGGAGGGCTGCTCCAGGGTGGGGGCCTGAGGCCAGAGCCCTGATCCCCCCACTGTGAGCCAGAGACTCAGAGCCCTTTGTGGTGTGTCATTTAAGTGGCTCACAGTTGTCACCTGAGTGATTTCCACTGCTCCCCCCAAGTGTTAGACAGGGGGCTTATTCATGGGTTACTGTCACTGTGCCACCTCGGTATTTCCCTTTGCTTTTCTAGCCTTTTAACACTTATTGAACTAATTCCTTACATAAAATTATGTCGGGTAAACTTGCTAATGTGATTTCTGTTTGTTTGCTGGCGCATTCTGTACTTTCTAATCATTGGGAAATATTCTTCGTGAGTATATTTTCTTTACCTGCCACAGTACAGTTTTCCTGAAGGCAGACAACAAATTTACATTTCTCTTCCATGTGTCACAGCATTGCGCAAAGGTTATTTGATTAATTTAACAGACTGAGATGTGACTTGTCTCCAAAAATGTACTGCAGCAATTAACGCCTCCGGCCAGGTGCCAGGCTCTCCCACGGCGCGTGCAGGTGTGTGTCTGTGGGGGAGCGTGTGTGTTGAGGGGGCGTAGGTGTGTGTGACTGCCTCACAGAGCAGAGACTAGAAGCCACCTGAACACAGCGCCTTGATATTTCTGCTTTCTTAATTCACTCTACTCCAGGTTCACAGCAAAACATTGTCCAAAATGGGCAGTAGGAACTGAGAACCCTTTGTTTTTAAGTCTTTTTAAAAAGTATTTTATTTATTTATTTTTAGAGGGGAGAAGGGAGGGAGAGAAAGAGGGAAACATCTACGTGTGGTTGCCTCTTGTGCGCCCACTACTGGGGACCTGGCCTGCAACCCAGGCCTGTGCCCTGACTGGGAATCCAACCAGCGACCCTTATGGTTCACAGGCCAGCACTCAATCCACTGAGCCACACCTGCCAGGGCTGAGAATCCCATTTCTGAAAGTAAAATGGAGCGGATCGTATCGCTCACTGAGACCCTGAGACACTGGGGTGACTGAGAGCGGGGTCTGACTGTGGTGGGTGCGGGGCAGGTGAGCATGCAGGTGCAAAGTGCAGGTGAGCAGGTCGCAGGCAGATGGAGCCAATGGAGGGCGAATAACGAAACAATCGACTGCATAATTGCACGGCATACGGTCCTCGCGGCACGGCTTCTCGCTGGCGGCTCTCGTGCACCGAGCTGACCCTGCCTGCTGCACCGGCAGAGCAGGCTGGCAACGCGTGAAGTGTGTGGACACCGAGAAAACAGGTCTGTCCCTCTGTCCCTTCCCCCCGCACGCATCTGAAACCAGCTCGCTGCTGGGCTGAAGCGTTTTCTCTCACCTCTTCTCCATCTTACATTTGAGAAAAGATTGCAAATGGGCGAGCTGTTCCTGCTTTGAAGTGACCTTAAGGAGTAAATGCGTATGTGTGTTGACTCGTCCTTCTGCTTAGCGCAGAATGCAACCTGAGCCAACTGGCGCCAAAAAGGGCCCTCTGCGAGGTGTGCAGGTTTCTCACGGGACCCGGGAATGGAGGTGCAGATGGGTTTCGGGGGTCGGCTGGGATGGGGACACGAGCCTTTCCAAAAGCTCTCTCCTCCTTCCTTCTCTCCTGTTTTTCTTCCATGCATCCTCCTTGTCATTGCTCTCCTGGGTGGCTTCCTCTGAGTTTCAAACTCGTTTTGGGTCAGTGTGGCTGTAAACAGTACCTGAGTTTTACACATTACAGGTTCTGGTGCCCAGGGGTGGACCCCGCTCAGTTTTAATTTCAAAATTATGGGGAGTAGAAGAAGAGGACCTCGTCGTATCGTGTGCCCATCCCTGGGTACACCGAGGTTGGCCACGGTCGGGTCCCCGTCACTGACAGTAGCTTCCTCGGGAACCATGCGGCTGGTGGTGTGGGGTGGTTCCAAGAAAAAGGGGGTCCTGGGAAGATAAGACAGTAGCTGTCCCCGGAAGTGACAGAACAGAACCTTTCGTACATTATATGTGGATGTGTCTGTGGGTGGTCATGTCCTGGTAATTGGTAGTCGATGATCTATCCAACTGTCAGTGGTGGAGCTCCTGCCCCATGCCGAACAGTGTCCTCCTACAGAGGACAGTAAGACTTACAAAGTGGGGGCTCTACCCTTAAGAGGCTCGTAGTTTGGTGGGGAGACTGTTCAAGCCTCACGCTCTTTAACAAGTCCCATCTTTGTAAGTCTCAGTTTTCTCATTTCTCGCACGGGCCATCCCTTTGCTGCTTCAAAGAGCTTTTCCTCCTTCATCTCATGCTCCAGATGGTGAAGTGCAGGTATCTGAGTGTTGCCACTTCAGACACACTTTCTCTGTGCATGGTGTGCACTTTCTGTCCACTTGGCGAGAGCGTCTGTGTCTTTACATCTGAAAACCTGCAACAAGGTGATGGTACTCTATAGGAGCCTGCCCCGGGAGCCACGGGACCTGCTTGTTGTCCCAGACCCTGCTGGGCGGGCGGCCGGCCATGGGCAGGTGACCGCTCGCAGACGGGCATTTCCGGGAGTGAAGGGCAGTCCAGTCTGACCGAGGTGAGGGGTCAGGGCTCCAGGGCGCCACAGGGCGCAGGGGGGGCAGGTGGCCAACGGGGAGCAGGAGGCGAGGCTGGGCCAGGGCTCCGGGAGGACCACACGGGTGCTCACTCCCCTGCTCTCTCTGTCAACGGAGAGAGATGTCTCTCTGTGTTGCGGCCCTAACACCTGTCCAGCCCATGCTGGTGCTATGGACATCCTGTAGGACCGACAGGGCTCTGTCCTCTGGGGACCCATGGGTTCCGAGGTGGGCACTGAGCAAAGACCCTCAAATACCCAAAAAGACAGAGTGCGCAGCAGCACCAGGCTCCGTAACGCTGAGGCTGGGGAAGGCAGGCGGAGCAGCTTGTTTGGGGCGAAGGGCCACGGAACAGGTGGTGTGATGGACGGACGTCGAAGGGGGCCTCGTGATCCCACTTCCAGCTCTCTGTGCCTTCGTGGCCCCCCGCCCTAAGGGGGGAGGCTGGTGACCTGCTCCTAACCACGGGGACGTGAAAGGGCGACAAAGTCCCATGCTTGTGGTTCTGCTATGTCCTTTGAGCCTCTGACTTGTTGGCCAATTCTTGCTGAAGTCCTGCCCTCCTTGAGGAAGAAAGCTCCGTGCGACCCCCCGGCGCCAGGGAAGCAGATCCTGCCAACACCCCGAGAGAGTCTGAACGCAGGTCCTCCCCCAGCTGAGCCTCCGATGAGGACCCAGTCCCAGACCACCCTTGGGGACACCCAAAGCACAGCACCCAGCTAGCCTTGCCTGGACCCTGACCTGCAGAAACTGTGTGACACCAGTGGCATTTTAACCTGCAATGGTTGTGGACAGCAGTGAGGCAACAAAAGACGACAAATACACAGAAATACAGTGCATGTCTAACTTCGTGCTAGGACCAAGTAGGAGCCAGTGAGGGAGATTTCAAGTGTCGCCACCCTCCAGCCCCCGCCCAGCTTGTGGCGCACAGCCCAGCAGGGGCCCTGCACTTGTCAGGGCTGTGACGAAACCAGAGAAGTGCTGGTGGTTTTGTGGGGGCTCAGAGACGGGAGCGCCGAGTCCGCTGCGTGGGGTTCGGGCAGGCTCAGGCTGCAGAAAACACCTGAGCTGCATCTCGGAGGGTGAGGAGCTGTCGTCCGCCGGGAACTCCAGGGTTGGGGGCTGGCATCCGGCAGATGGCACAGCGTTTGCCAAGGCGCAGAGTTGGCAACGGCCGCATGTCCCATCAGGACGTATCTCCCGAGTTAGTGCGACAGGAAACCTTGGAAACCCGGAGAAGAAAGAGGAGGGACAGCATCTATTTATTGAGCGGCTCTGTATGTATTTTAAAAACCAGTGGAACCACTTGGCTGTTCTTCATTCTCGCCTCTCCCGCCCCAGAGCTCCATGCCTTTTGCCAATTTATGGCGGGCTGGGCAGAGTTATTATCTTGCCCCAATTACCACCCCACGGGAGTTTCTGCTGCTGTAAAACACAGGGAGCGCCGGAGGCGGGGTGGGAGGGTCCCGCGCCTCTCTGTCCTGGCAATGCGCTTTTTATGCTAATGTCCCCGAGTTTCCCACCACCAGGCCCCCATTCAACGCCAGGAGAGCATTTGCAGGACAAAAGTGGCATCCAGAGAGGAAGACGCACAGTTCCTAAATGCATTTTGAGGAATAGAGGAGATTTCTCAGTAAAGGAGTTAATGTTCCAAAGAAAGCTTTGTTTTTCCGACAGACTTTATGACTATGCTGTTTCCTTCACTCAGCACCTTAATTCTCAGCCACCATAAGGCTGTGCAGATGTTGCAAATGAAGAGCCCATTCGGGCATTATCGGAGATTACCAGGAAGAGATAGACAGGCACGATGTTTAGCTACGCGACATAAATTTCCCGAGTACGCGCCATTTAGTGTGCTCTCTCTCCTCACTCTGCTGGAAGACTGAATTAATCAATCATAAAAACGAGACACCGGCCCGCACGCCGCTGCCTCCAGCTGGTGCCTCCACTGCACGGCAGGGCAGGGTGGGGTTGGGGAGAGCGACAGGCCCTGGTAGGCTGGGCCTTCCCTCCGTTACCTCCGACTTTCTGCTGGGAGTCAGAGGTATCTGCTGTCCCCGCCTTTCCTCTCCTGACTCCGCGTTAGCCCCACAAGATGTACGTTCTGTTGGAATCGGCCTTGTCTGTCTGTCGGTCCCTTGCCTTCTGCCTTTTCCCATCCCCGGGCTTTGCTCCGCCCAGCTTCCCTTGGCCAGTTAATGTTGCTAACACACTAGTGTCTTCCTTGAGACCTCATGCCTCTTGAAGTCCCTGAAAATGGCCTGCTCTCCTCCATCCAAGGTTGACTTGCTCAGGAAGCTGGCTGCTCACTCACCTGTCAGTCATCACTGAGCATGCCCAGTGGGCAGACATCTGTTTGGACACCTGGGAAGAAACGGTTCTAGAGAGGAAAATGCATTTCAACTACAGCGGCTGATAAATGGGGTCGTAGCCCAGGTTTACTTCTAACTAGCTCTGTGACTCCTTAACCTCTGAGCCCCTCTCTCCCTCCAAACCACCAGGGCTGCCCTTCCGCTCTAAAGTCTCTGTGTGCCCGCCTTCACCCCACATTCCTGGGAATTTCGCTGTTGCTGCATCTTTATAAACAGATGGCCAATAATGAGAATGGTCCTGTCCCTTACCTGTAATTCCTAATTGTACAGCACAGATACAAATTCGGCTTTAATTCAATTAAGTGGTAATGAGGTGAGGAAATAATACACGCACACATCACCACCATTCGGCTTGGTGAGCGACGGACAATAATATTTGTGTTCCATTAGCTTCTGTGTGGCGTTCTTAAAGTCTTTTGTTTAAGTGCCTTCAAAACATTCTGGCCACAATCATCTGTTAGAAGCAGAGAAGTACTCCGACAAGAACAATTATGTGTATCTTAGACCCAACAATTACTTTTTGAGCCCCTATCAACAATAAGGCACCAGAGAATACTGAATATTTTGTCACACATATGATTTTATATATGCGTCTGTAACAGGTCCGGCGGGAGGAAGACCTGCCCGGGTGTGGTTGGTCGGGTACGTGAGTGTCTCGCACGAGATGGACAGCAACTTGAACATCTCACCTAAGATGTCGTACGGGGCGCCTGAGTGTGATATTGTTATGTTCCAGAGTTACATGCTTGTGGTTTTTCAATAAAACATTTTGTAATAAAAAGGGCGTGATTTGTACCAGACCCTGTATATAAACGAGAGAGAGAGAGAAAGACAGACAGAGAGAATGAGGAGGAGGAGGAGACACTGGGGAGGAGAAGGGAGGGAGGGAGGGAGGGAGGAAGCCTCTGACTTGGAGACCAGGACACGGGAGACGGGGACACGGGGAGGCTGATTTCCGGGGCAGACCACCAATGAGTGGCTTCTACTTCACTGGTGTGACGGGTGGGTGATGCCGGGGTTTGCGACAGGAAATCTGCAGATGACCTGTGTTTGCTTCCCTGGCGCATGCTCGAAGGGGCCACAGACCCTGCCCAGGCCCATGGCCACTCCGGGCCACGACACACACGACAAGTGGGAGGGGTCAAGCCGGGCTCCCGAGCGTAGCTTTCTCCCGGTGTCCATCGCTCTCCCACCAGTGGTGGCGGGTGAGGGGGTGGTCTGGGAATCCCTGCTGCCCTCAGCTTGTACCCAGCAGGTGTCTGGTGTCCGTTCTGCCATCCACCTTCCTCACAGAGTCACCTCAGTGCCAACCGTTTTGTGTCTCTTCTTTTTCTTTTCGCCAACACGAGGCAGCAGCAGGGTGAAGGCCCCAGCTGCGTGCGTTCCTGCCTGTGGCCTCCACGCCCCGCCGTGTTCTGCGGAGTGGGCACGGCCGCAGGCCTCCAGCCCCGTGTCGCCCCGACTCTCCGTCTTCCTCCCCCGGGTGGCGGGCCGTGGGAGCGTCCTCTCTCTGTGTCCCGTTGGGCTCTCTGGAACGATCAAGGAGGCTGCCCCCTGCCTCATGAGGTCGCCCTCACCAGCCGTTCATCTCGCCAGGCGTCGGGACGGAGGGTTGTTTGCGCAGGGCTGCCATTGAGTTTGCCGTCACGGGAACAAATCACTATTGGCCTTTTTACTTTTAAGGGTTTAATGAACTTACGAATGGAAATTACCCATAGAAGTAACACGTGTAACCTTGGCTTCTATAATTAAAAGCCATCGTCATTAATGTTCACGCTTTGACATGCCAGGGGTCACTGCCATTAATGCTAATGAAACAGACCGCGGTAGCAGAACCGGTGGCAGAGAATCTGAATGGGCTCGATTCAAAGTCAGACAAGGAACTGTAAAGGAGAATTCTAGACAGGGAGGAACCGCAGAGAGACGGAATGGCCCGGGTATCATGGACTTGAACCAGGCCCTGAACCAACGTGTGTCACACGACCACCGTTTCCCAGGCACGTGTGCACTGTTTGTGTAGCTCGTGTGCTGCACGGACCCTGTGCGGTCCGGTGTGGCGACGGCGTGACCCTAACTCCGCCCTTGAGTTGTGCGAACAAACACGAAAACATGCAGTGGTGCACGAATAGTTTCTAGAAGTTTTTCTATCCAGGTACATAATTGCTTTTGTAACGTGTTCATATGTGAAATGAATCAGAAAAATCCTGGAGACTGACAATAACCTCATTGGTACAAAATCATATAAGAAAGTATTTAAATTTTTATGAATAATAAATGCCCTTAGTGTGTTTTGAATGGCTGCAGTTGTGTGAGAGAATGTGCTTTCGTGTCTTGGTTTTCTAATGGTCTACAACAAACCTTCCCGCAACGCAATGCCTTACAATAACAGCCATTGTTTAGTTTGCTCAAAATTGGTCCTGCCGTTTGGGCGGGGGTCCCCTGGCCTTGCCTGGGATCACTCATTGACTGTAGACGATGGAGCGGGGACTGTGGGGTCCAAGGTGGCCCCCCGCCCGCACCGGGGGGGGGGAGGTTTGTGCAGTGGTGGGGCGGGGCACCTCTGTCCCTTCCACCGGCCTCTCCAGCACGCTGGCTCAGACTGGTGCGCATGGCGGTCTCAACGCGAGCAGGCAGGCCGGCAGCCCGAGGCTCAGACCCCCGTCCTGGCGTTTCTGCTGTGATGCTGTTACAGCGGACCCCAAGGCCAGCCAGGTTCGAGTGGATGAACAAACAGAGTCCGTCTTCTTGGTTGAAGAAGACACGATGCCCCGTTTCCGAGGGGAGGGCATGCTGAAAGAGGAGGAATTTGTGGTCACTCTTGGCAACTTATTAGAGCCTGCCCTAAGGTTACAAAATACTCACAGAGTTCCCCTCAATCAATTTAAGTTCTCAGTCTCAGGACCCTGAAAACTCTCCTCCCTGTTAGATGGGAGCCAGGCGGAAGCCCAGTTCCTGATGGGCTGCACCAGCTCTGGGCGAGGGCGAGGCTTCTCTGACACAGAGCAGGCTCCAGCCACACCTGCCTTCCGAAAGTGCACCTGTCCCCGCCCCTTCTGTAGCAGGTGTGGCCCGTTGGTGAGCTAGACCCCTCTTAGGTAAAGCAGGTGGTCTCAGCCCTCCCCCGACACACAATGGTGAGAAGAGGTACGATGGAGACCCTGCTATGAAATCGGAGAGGCACAGGCGGCACACAGAAGTCGCAAGTGCACTGCGATGCTGGGGTCTAGATGGGCCTGTTGTCACGTCTCCACGCTCTGACACGGGGCACACTCCTGGGCAGGCCAGCCCGCCCCATGAGGTGGATTTTTGTCCATTGGTGTTCTCGACGCTTGGCTCCACTCTCCGGGCTCTGAGTCCTACCTTCCGGGCCACGGCTTTTCCCTCTGGCATCTCCTTTCTCTTCCACAGGAAATCCCGAATTTTGCAGCCCGGCAGCTTCCTCAGCCTGGGTCCTGCCATCAACAGCTGGCCACTTGTTCTTAACGGTATCAGCCTCTTCCACACACGCTCTCAGCACTGTCACCTGTTAAACTGTCTCTCAGCCCGCTGCGGATGTTCTACAGGCCACATAAAGTCATTCTCGCCCTGCTGGGTTCCAGGCTTGGCTCGGACCTGTGGCTCCTGCATTCCCTCCCCTCCCTCCCGTCTGGAACTGGAATCCCCCCCGTGCCTGCTGCACCATTGTGTTCTGGACACAGCCGACTTGTTTTCAAGGGTCCACGATGGACAGTGACTTTGCCCATGGACGAGGGGCCCCCCGGCAGGCGGCTGGGTCTCTAGCCGACACTGATGTGGACAGGGATTAACTTTAGGGGGCCAGGAATGAGGAACACCAAGTAAAAGCCTTGCTACAGGTAAGTTAGGGTGTCCTCGTCTCATCCGTCCCTTATTTCGGTGATTTAGGTGGGACTGGGAACTGTGTGAACCTGAAGGTATTCAGATGAGACTCTGGACTTGGCATTAATACTGGGATGGGTTGTGTGTTGATGCTGTTGGGATGAGGTGAATGCATTTTTGCGCACGAGGGGGACCAGACTTTTAGGGGGCCAGAGGGTGCACTATGGTAGGTTGACTAGTGTCTTTGAAAACTTTTGTTCTGCTGGAATCTCAGAATGTGAGCTTATTTGGAACGAGGGTCTTTGCAGACATGATTAGTTAAGGCGAAGCTATACTGGATTAGTGCGTGGCTGAGATCTGATGCTGCGCACTGTTATAAGCAGGAAGAGGGCACACAGAGCCACGTGCAGGCAACAAACCCCTTTGGAGATGGAGGCAGAGGCCAGAGTGCTGTGTCCATAAACCAGCCAGGGACTGCTGGGAGCTGTCAGAAGCCAGGACGAAGCAGGAGAGGCTTCTCTCTTCCAGGACCTTGGAGGCAGCAAGGACCTGCTAAAGGATTGAGGTTGGACTCCTCGTCTCTAGGTCTCTGGGAGAACATTTTTCTGGCATGTTAAGCCGCAAAGTTCATGATAATTTGTTTTGGCAATCCCAGGAGACTAACACGGGTGACTGCCAGCGTGCCTCTAATTGTCACTCTGATGGCATTGGCAGGGCCCTTTCTCGGGTCATTCACCTGGCCACACACTGGCTTCGCTTGGCGCTCGCTGCCAGCCACGCCTGTGCCCCTTGCCTGCGTACCTCGGCTCTCACTGTCCATCGCAGGCTGGAAAAGGCACCCCCTTCTGATTCCTAAAACCAGTTCTCAGAATGCACCTCTAGCAAGGCACTTGTCACGCTGTCCCCATTAATGAGTCCCATAAGGAACCAACCCCTGTCCACAGCAGAGTTGGCCTGAGGGCTGGTGTCCTGCAGGGGGTCGAGGGCAGGGCTCTGGGGCCAGCCTGGCTGGACTGAGGTCAGCGCATGTCGCTTATCTGCCACATGACTTGGACAAATTCTCACCTTTTCAGTGCATCAGCCACCACTCCTATCCCCTCCATTCTTTTTTTAAAAAATAAACTTTATTTTTTATTGAAGTAAACTGTATGTTTAAAGTAGCTTTAGGTTCACAGCAAAATTGAGCAGAAGGTATAGAGATTCCCACACAGCCTTGCCCCACTGCCAAAACCCCACACCAGGGCAGTATCTTTGTTACAGTCCATGAAGTGACTCAGGCACCCTTGGAATCTCCAAGCAGGTTCAGGAAGGGTGAGGAAAAAAGGAAGAAGCAAATTAAGAAAAACAGACAAGGGTAGAAGAGAGAAAAACAGGACAGAAAAAAAGAACCTATAAGAAAGAACTTTAAAAACAAAGAAATGACTGAAGATAATAATAGTATCTCCCTCATAGCACTCTTGTGAGGATTAAATGATTTACCATATGTAGAGCATTTAGCACAATGCCTGGCAGATGGTAAATATTCCATAAATGTTAGCTATTTTTATAATAAATGGATGAGCTGTTGAACTGATAATTCTGGCACGGGCCGGGAGCACGGAGCAAAGTGTGCGTGTTATAGAGGTATTGAGAAACATTCGGAGAGTCCAGGTGAGTGGATTGAGCTGGGTCCATATGCCCCGTGGGTGCGTTGCCCAGGGTGGGCACATTGCACCTGTGCAGTGATTATTTAGGGGCCTCAGTGATGTTGGAAATGAACTTGCGCCCACACCTGCGCCTGGAGCACACAGCTCCATTCCAAATGGGAAGGTATCACTCCCTTGTTTTTGAAGCAGAGACACTGAAGGGGGCCTGTCTGTGCATTTTGCTCATTTCGGGCTCCTTCAGAAAAGGAGGCGACGTGCATCTCATGCGTGGAGAAGCAGGCTGTATGTGTTTTGTAAGCGGACCTCGAGAGGGCGCTGCGTCCTGTTCCACAGGAAGAGACTCTGGAGCTCGGCGCAGCAGAACCGGGTTACCTGCAGCCTTACCTCAGTGCAAAGGCACACGTCCCATCTTGGTCAGAGGGCTTGCTCTCCCAAGGCCGTCTGCTGGTGGCTCCCTCTGGCCATGGGTGAAGTCCGGCTCCACTCCGCAGACTCTTCCGGCCTCTGCTGTGCAGCACAGGCAGCGCACTGGGTGTCAGGACTGAGAAGTAAATGAGCTTCATGGCTCCTGCCCTTTAAGAACGTGGAGGTAGCCGTGGGGGCAAGAGCAGCTCCAGGGGGCTCTCCTGCACTGGGTGGCATGCGGACTCTTTGGAGCCGAGTGAAGCGAGGTTGGTTCCCCCTCTTCCACTGGGGGCAGCCGACCCTGGGGTCCTGTCATCCCCAGGGGGCTGCAGGGTTCATGAATGCTGCTGGGATGAGTTGCGTGAGACCTAGAGGTTGTCTGTTCACCCTCTGCCCATTGCACAAAAGGCTGCCGCAGAGTCCCCGGCAAAGCTCCCTTCCAGGATGGGGTGACGTCCCCACCAGTGTGGAACCTGACGCTCCTCAGCCGAGTCCTCACTTTAATGAACGGCTCTGGTTTTCAGAAGGTTTTCTTTACCTTGGGCTGGAAGCTGCACCCCAGAACTCACTGGCTCTGCTTCATCCCTCTGGAGCTTAGCAGAACAAGGCTTATCCTGTCCGTACAGAATCACCTTTCCGAGGCAGCTTTCCTCACCAGCAGCCTAGGTTTCCTCGAGGCTAAAATCAAGCATCTGCTCTTATTCACTGCGGAATAACTTCAGTGGAAGCCAGGGGTTCAGAGAGTGCAACCTGGTGCCCGACTGCGGGGTCTTCAACCCTGGCTCTGGTCCTTCTGGGAGGAGGCAGCTCCCCATCTGTACAGTGGGGAGTCACGGTGCCCACCTAGGAGGGAGGGGTTGGGGGTAAGTGAAACAGTCCCCTGACAGGCTGCGGGGACTTGGAGCCCGGGGTGACAGAGAAATGGAGCTCCTACTCTTACTCCGAGCCAGCCTCCGTGGGGCACGGGCTTCCTTTTCTCTTCTTTTAAAATCATTTTGTATTTTTAACTTACAATTAACGTGTAATATTATATTAGTTTCAGCTGTACAGCTCTGTGGTTGGCATTCATATAAGTTATGAAGGAAGGGAGGGAGGGAGGAATGAAGAAAGGCAGGAAGGAAAGAAGGAAGGAAAGAAGGAAGGGAGGAAGAAAGGAAGAGGAAGAAGGTGGGGAAGGAGGGATTAAATTTATTATCAACATATTCCAACACCAATAATTTGCCTCCTTTCAAACCTGGGTGATGCTCACACTCCTGTGTGACTCTGGCAAAATGATACGTCTTCTCTGGGCCCTACTTTCTTTGTCCATAAAACGATGACAGAAGTAATGTCTTGGTAATTTCACTGTGACAATTCCATTAGACGGTGTGTGTCGATGACAAGCATGGGGTCAGGGACAGGATAGGTGCTCAATACACATTAGTCCCCCTTTCTCTGTCTGGCTCTTCTTCCATCACCACCCCCCGCCCCCGCGAAGACGGATGACCACTGACTCCCCCTGTGAGCCACCCTGTGAGGTAAGGAAAGCATCATGACCATCACCATCCAACAGACTGATGACATCCAGACACGGCCGCTGGCTCACTGGCTTAGCCATTCGGTCATCCGCCTGTTCACGAGACGCTGTTGGAGTGCGGCTGGGTGTACAGAAGTCCATGAGACAAGGCTCCTCCCACTGAGGAGTTAGTAGAGGTACTGGGTTGGGGTGACACCAAAACCAGTGTTTTTTCCCCCCAAACAGTTCAAAGGATTCAATAAAAATAATCTTAAAATTATAAACAATAAATACAACCTTAAAAAAAGCTGTCAGAACTGCACACAGTTGCATCTCATTGATCTCATTGATTAAGGGTACTGTAGATTTTCGAAGCTTTTTAAAAAATGACATTATTTATTTAGAACTTGAGACTTACTGCTACAGAATGAAAATGAGCGTCATTAAAGAGTGTCAAAC
>PVKM010021166.1:0-22787 GCA_004027735.1 Carollia perspicillata
GGTTACCCAAACCCTCAGGGCCCTCAGAAACTGTGGGGGCTAAAAAAAAAGAAAGCTTTCCTTCCCACCTTCTAAGTTCTTTTAGATAGGCTAATGATCAAATTAACAGAGACAGATTAACAGAAAAAAATTCAAAATTTTAATACATGAGCATAGAAAATTGGCCTAAGCATGAAAATTCCCCAAACAGTGAGGCAACATTGAGTATATAGGATGCTTTGGACAAAGGAGAGAAGGGGAGGAAGCGGCGTAGGATTTCAGAAGTGAGAAAGGGGGGCTCACAGGTAGTTGGGGGAGAGTGGAGCACACGTGGCAGGAGACTCCTGGCCGGACAGTTCAGAGACAATGGGGCACACAGGGCAGCCTGACAGGCCCCTGCCCAAAGCCCTCCCACACCACACTTAATTCAAGTCAGGCTAAAGCAAACATTCTAAGATTGCCGTCCTTCCTGAAGCAGGTTTTTCTGTCTGAATCTCTTGGACAGGGAAGGGGGGTGGTTTGAAGTTTCTTTCTGAGTCTTATTTCTTAAGAAACAGCTTAAAATCAATATCCCCAAAAAGGCAACCTCAGGGTGGAAAAACTTTCCTTCCCTTCAATACCTCCTACTAGAGCCCTCAGGAACTCAGCTAAACGCTACTGTGCAGCTAAAAGCCCCAGATGGTCAGGGCTCTCAATTTTTCACCCTCGAAAGTTGTTCTAATGCAAGTCCCATACCACTTTGGGAAAGAATGCCTGTTCGGTTTGTCGTCAAAGGACGGAAACCCTTGGAAATCACAGCTAGGGGCAAACCATGTCTTAAAAATGCAAGTAAATGCCATACACTTTGACTTTCTGAGAATTGGGTTTGAAGGGAACTCCTTAAAAAGTAGAGATCAGTATTTTCCCTCCCAGCATAAATAATGTTGACATGCCATAGAATTTTAAATTAAAGTATCTTTTAGAAATAATAAGGGCCTTTTGCAAATCTATCCCTTTATGTAATTTTTATGGAAAGCTCCATTTGTTTTCATGACCTTGAAAATACGAATAAAAGGGAGATGGGAAAGTTATGTATTGTGCAGTGTCATAGCCTACTGCCACTAAGGCATATTTAGGAGGGAATGCAATGGCAAGAGTGGCATCCTTGTACGGCACTGTGAAATTGCATCAGTGACACCCGAATGAACACATTCTCACTGTCCAATAAGCCCTTTGCGTGTATATAGACTAAATCAGAAACGTCTCCCAACTTGCCTCCTAAACAGTTTGGAGAGTAACTTCTCGGTCCACTTCTAGGCATGTCATTCATAAAGAATACATACGTACTCTCAAGTGCAGCTTCTCCATCAGGTAAAAATGGTATCGCCACATAGTCATTGTTTTAACTCCTGTTTTTGTTTTTGTTTTTTTTATGTTGAACATGCTGTCTGAAGATGCATTTTTACATCTTTTCTTTTCTGTCTTCTAAGTTTTGTCTCTTATTACAGAAGCTCTTCCCTCACTGGTTTTCTAATGTAGGTTTAAAGTGGAGGTCAAACTATTCAAACACAACTGAGCTGCGCAGGTGTTCAGGGAAGGGCTGCCTGCTGGTCAGCGATGGGGTCAGGAGCAGGACTGTCTTGGCCAGGGCTCTGAATCATCACCTCTTGGGCTTCCTCTAGGTGCTTCTTGGAGCAGCAAGTCTCCCGGGCCCCTCCCACTTCCTGCCCAGAGTTGCCCTCACTGCTGGCTCACTCATTTTTGTTTTGCAGGGGACAGCAGTGGTTTCCAGGTGAGTGGAGGGGGCCCAGGAAGGGTGAAGGGAGGGTATTAAGAATGTTATTTATTTTAGTCTGTGGGGGTTCAGGGTCGGGGGCTATATCCAAGGTGTGAGGGTACAAACAATTGGAATGAGAAATAACCTCCAATTTTATGCTTAATTCAGTTCAGTGGAGTGGAAGGAAAAACTGGTTTTGGTGCTTTGGAAACTTGATCAAGCATTAACAGTTTGATTAACCATCAAAAGTGATCTAAACCTCCTTTCCATTCAAGATAAAAAGAAAAAAATGACAAAATCTGCCAAGAAGGTGTGGTTGAATTTTGAACATACAGTGACCAATTTTCTAGTTTGTGTATTAGCCAAATTATTTTTATTCCTTTCACTTGATAGTGTCCTCCCCCACATTACTGAATTTTAGCCTTTCCTGGCAACTTAAGATGAACGGGGGAGAACCTCATCTCTCTTTTTCACTTAATCAGTTTTTCTACTTACAATGCAGTCCTATCTTGTGTGAGAGGTTAGGTTCTACAGGGCCACCATAAGGTCATAGTTATATACAGTCAAAGTTATCACTGAAGGTTCCTCCAGTGGATCCCAAGAACTGGGACACGCCCACTTCTTTTTCTTTCTATGTGGGGACAGGTTAAGGGAAAATAAGTACCTTTAAGCATTAGACTCATAATCTGTGTGGTGAGAGCAGGACCAGCTGGGTAATTTTTGAGGTACAGTACAAAATGAAAATGTGGGGCTCCTTGTTAAAAAATTATTACAAATGTCAAGATCGCAGCAACAGAGCATTAAACCAACAGTGGGGCTCATCCAAGTGGAGGGTCTCATGCAACAGGATGGGCTGTACATCCATAAAGCCAGGCTGGGTAAGAAGCTTGGAACAAAATAAGAGGCTTGGAAACTGAGATCAGCTCAGGAAGAGAAGCCTTAAAACTCCCATAGAGAGAATAGGGGCAAAATCACCGTCAGTGTTTAAATTATTCTCTTGTGTTCCGCACACCCTTGTCCTACCTGAGTAGTATAGTCGAACTTGCATTATGCTAAATCAGCACAAAAATGCAACTCCATTATACAAGTTACATGGTTGAAGAGTTGCAAATCCATATTAAAACAAAAGTTTTGGATTTTCTGATTTTTCCCCCTCCAGGATTCATTGTAATTTAAAATTCAGGTGTGTAAAAAGAAAATTAGTATCTACATTTCTTTACTGAGCAAAATTTTTGGCATGCCCTCGCTTACCAAAAGCAAAATAGCAAATTTAGTCTATTGTGTAGTTGGTAGGAAAAAAAACAAACTGCGTTACCATCAGTTCCCCAGGTGGGCTCCCCAAAAAGCTAGAAAAATTAGGTGTGATATCATCTTCTTCAAATAAAAGCCTAGTTACTTTACTTCCTAAAGAGGTTGCCTTTTCAGACAATCCCCCCACACATACCCAGAAGGTCTTGAACGTAATATGAGCAAGGAAGACTTTATTCTAAGACTGCCTAAGCAATTTGAGCAAGAATGTGACACAAGGCTCATTTGTAAAAGGAACTGTGTAATATTTAACAGCACTATATTTTTTCAAAGTGCTTTTAATATCCAAGTCAGGCTAAGGGCAGTTGGTCACATAATTGACCAAAAAGTTTTCAGATAGCAAGTTATTTAATGTCAAAGTAACAGAAAATTGTGTTTCCAGGATATTTTCTCTCCCTGGCTTGGGTCCCTGATGTTACCCCACCTCTTCTACCTCAAGGTTCTCAACTCAGCACGTTGAAACTTGATTCACCTGCTTTGATAAAAATTGCTTCCTTATGGTCTTGGGAGTTACGTAGTTGAGCTTTATGCCCAGGGTCAAGCAGCTAGTCACCCAGGTAGACTGGTCAACTCTATTGACTCATGCTCATCTGCTCCAAGTTATGCAATAAAGCAAAACAATACTTAAGCTCCCACAAAGCTAACAAAGGAAGCAAAGCTGCCATGTGTCATTGTCACAGTGTTCAGAAGTTTAAGGGGTATTTTTGGTTAATCTTTCTATTGTGGAGATTTTAGGGTGTTGATGGCAGTTGTGTGGTGGTTGTTATTTCACAAGAGTCGAAATTGGAGGCATCTGTTATTCTGACTGCTGATTTCAACAAACTGTATAAACAAGGGCATGAAAGAATCTGGAAAGGAACTTGGGTGGTAACAGTATTTTGTCATTAATCTCTTGATTTGTATCAAGTTGTATATTTTTAGAGAAGGGAGGAGAGAATGGCATAAGGAGACACAAACACAAATTTATAATGATTATCAGATAAGTTTGTTCAGATTGGTTTGCCAAGGAGTTTCAGTAACTAACACTAATTGACTGCTTAGTGTGTATACCTCTCACCATTCACACTCTTTTATCTCATTTCATCCTCACCATAACCCAATGAATGAGACAGTCATCACTGCTATCCCCATTGACCAAGACCTTATGGCTAGTAAATGTCAGAGCCAGGGTTTGAACTCAAGATGAATCCCTATTATAACACTGCATTATTCCACTTAGGATAACTGCCTTTCTCCCGTCCTTTAAAATGTCACCTATCTGGTTTTTTCCTAGAACCAATTTTGCCTCCACAAGCCAGATTGATTTCAACACTAAATAAAAATACTCCAGCCTATATAACATTTACTTACATCCCTGCATGAAACTATCTCCTAAGCAACACCAATTTACACCTGGCAGAAGATAGAGTGGTTTTCATGTGCGAGGTTGGGGGAAGGGTGTTTCTGTACACCCTGAAGCATGCCCACAAGAGCGAAGCATTAGGCCTGACAGCACAGAGCCCATCCTGGCACTGTCTATTTACATGAACAAATGTCGAAACTTCTCCCGGACAGAGAGTTAGGTGCTGCCAAGAATGCTTAGGGGAAGTGAGATGCTTTATCTTTTGCATGCACACAAGTTTACTCTTCAGAGAGCCTGAGTGGGTGTGTTGCCCAGGAGTTAATCGTCTAGTCCAGCCGTATGCAAATCTGGACCTGTGTTTACGTGGAGGTGCAGGCACAAACGTGGGCGACACGGCTGGTTGCTGACGTGCGTGGAAACGCACTTACCACACTGTCGTTTGGGCTGTTTCTGTAAGTGTGGACGGTGTGACAGGGAACACCCAATTCAGATCGCCCCGTCTAGATGGGGGGTTACTCGAGTAGTAGAAGTTCCACCTGCGGCCGGGGAGCTTGTAGCAATGTCCACACGCTAGTGCACCCACGGGGATCGCAAAAGGGTCAATCTAGCGCTTCTAGAAAGCGAACCACCAGCGGCTCCACCCCGCCCCCTGCGACCCGGCTCCTCTCCCTCTTCCCCGCCCCCAGCTTAGCCCCGCCCTCCAGCGCGCGGCCTGGCCCCGCCTCCAACGCCCGGCGCTCGCGGCAGCACGGTTGCCCCAGTTCCGTAAACACTTCTCTCCCCGCCCCCAGGAGCCCGCGGACTGCACTACTCCCGGGCCGCGGGGGGAGTATTCCCTCCGGCACACCAAACACCTTCAGTCCGAGCTCCCCTCGGCTCCTGTCATCCGAGTGTGCTGACACACGTTCTGTAGTGAGTGAAACCCATCAGAGCTCCGCCAGCGGACCCTGAAACGCCCTGGCTTCCCCGCGGCCCGGTGCTGTCTTCCCCCCACTCGCCAGTCCCGTGGTGGTCGCGCCGTGGCTGTCTCCGCAGAGTCCCTCCCGGCCCTTTAAATTCGGCGTGGGGCGGGTGTTGGTGGTGGGGATAGGGAGGCTGGAGGTGGTGGGACGGGGCAGTGTCCCAGGTGCTTGTGCTGGCCTGGGTGAGGGACGCGCGGAGACCCTTGCCCCGGGCTCACGCAGCCGCCTTTCTCCGCCGCCTGTCTCCGCGCGGGGCCCGGTGCGTATGCGTCCCGTGGGAGGGGTCGCCGGCTCCGGGGCGAAGGGCCTGGGTGGACGGAGGGGGACAGGTTGGCTTGGTTCCGTCGGAACCTCCCCGCTCCGCGTAGAACGCAGCCCTGAGACGCCGGGCCAGGGGCGTTAAAGCCCGGCTTCTCGCTCTCGCCGGTCCTCTGGTTTGACCTCGCACTGCCGTCCCGCGTGGGAGCGGGGCGCGCGAGCAGCCGCGGCGGGGGTCGGGGTGGCCGTGGGGCTCGGGTCCCGGAGGCCGCCGGGTCGCTGCCGCTGGGCCGCTGTGTAACATCTCGCTGGGCCCGTGCCAGCGACCGCTCTGCGAGCGGCTCCGCACCATCTCCCCGGGGAGGGACGCTCTCTCGCCCGCGACCCCCGGCCTCGCTGGAGGGGGCGAACCGAGCCGTCGTGAGGGCCGGGCGGGGCCCGAAGCGTGTGTTTGGGGTTTGTTGCCGGGGTTTCCCCGGCGCTGGGCTCTGCCTCCGCCGTCCCCTCCCCCAAGGGTTTGTTTTGACAGGAAACTGCTGCTGGAGTGGAGAGGCAGCGGGAGGACGTGGGTATGTGTGTCTGTGTTTGAGGGGTGGGGGGGCGTTAGTCTGAGCCGACTCCGGCGCGTCCCCACCAGGGTGCCCTCGCCGGGGGAGCCAGTCAGGCCCGGGATCCAACTCCCGGCCTCTCGGGGACTGCTCGTGCTTCTCAAAGCCTCTCCTCTTGGTGGCACCACGGGGGTTAACAGCGATGATTTGAGGTGGCACGTGCACAAACGAACGCGGTTCTGTGTTCTGTGTTTTCGTGAGTATTACGAAAAACTGTTCCATTAACCGAGCGATTTCACAATGATACAAAGTTTCCTTTTCAATGCAATGTATTTAGAACATAACTCAGGTGAAGAAAGAGAGAAATGATTGATAAATTAGTGTATAGGTGAGGAGGGCACCATGGAAACAGGCATGAAGAACAGTACTCAAATGATTAAAGTTTGGGAAATACTGCTTTGGCTTGCTGTCCTGTTGCCTTTACCTTGAAGAAGCTAGACAAATTGTCCTTGTCCCCGGTACCCTGGTATCCCCATGGTCTCATGATCTCCAATGTAGACGTCTTGCTTTTTGCTACCAGCCAAGGTAATGAGGTTACATCAGTGTTTCCCACTTTAGGGGGCTCCCTGCCTGCCTTTTCCCCATGCGTCCAAGTTTCATACATCACCTTGGCAGCCCACAGAGGTGGTCAGACTTGAAGTGGCCTGGGGCTAAAGATACGAGGTCATGTGTGGGAGCAGCTTCAGTGCCATTTTGTGGGGTGTCGAGGGCCCCAGAGGGCACAGGTACTAAAACAGGGCATCCGGCGTGGGAGGAGAAGTGTTTCCAAGAATGAGAAGTGCCTAGAAACCCTCCTCCCTGATGCTGTAGTGTTAGATGTGCTGTGAGCATCTGCTGTTTTAGACAATGACTGGCTTGTTGGCTTTATCTAGCTCTTTGTTGGCTCTCATATGATGAAGACCACTGTTCTCTAGTTGAATGGAGCAAGCACCTATCTCTCTGCTCTGTGGTTTTGCTTTGCTGGGAATGAATAATCTTTTAGCGCTGCTGTTTGGGCCTGGTTCTAAAGCAGCATTTGGCAGAAGGTGGAGATGTTCCTCACCATCCGCAGTTTTTCTTCCAAGCCCAAACTTACTCCACTGACTCCTTGCTACACATATGTAAATGGTCACATCCTGGCACCTGACCTGGACTGGGGCTTCAAAGATGATCCCCACTAGATGTTCTTGAAATTTCTCTTTTCTGTGACAACCTTAACTGGATGGGTTCCATTCCTCGGGGCACTGCTGGGTAATCTGAACAATTCACTTCTAAATCTTTTTGACTTATGCTAGTTGTGAGCAGTTAACCCTTTTGATATTTGAGTTTTAACTTGGGCTTTTGCGGTGCTTAAAGAATGGCTCCCTGATGGAGGATTTTCAGTTCCTCTTGTGGGGTGGTTGAGAGTTATTTTGGACAATAGACTCTTTCAGTGATGCCCTTCACGGTATAGCACTTGAGCAGCTACCCTGGGATAAGGTCAGCTTGCTAACACATGTGCATGTGTTCCCGCGGTGATAGGTAGATCGATTTGGCAGAGTGAGAATGGAAAGAATGAGCAGCGTGCCAAATTTTCTCCAGCCATTCTGGAATGATAGAAAGCCTGGGCTTTAGGGATCCACTACCTGGATCTGAGTTGTGCTGCTGCTGCTGCTGTGAATTCTTGGGCAAGTAACTTAACCTTTCTGGGCCTCAGGTCCTTACATATAAAATAGGGATACTGTAATAGCAATACCTTAGTTAACAAGGCTGTAATGAAGATTCAAGGAGAAAAAACTTCTAAAGCACTTTTCATGGGGGCTGATTCATAATAAACACCTAATAACTATTAACTTGTTATTATTTGCTCTCAGTGAGCCATCGAGAGGGTGAAAAGACACAGTGTAACTGCGAGTCTTTGCTAGTTTGAATTATTGGTGCCTTAGAAATGTGTTGAATTTCTAAGGTGCTGGGAGTGGAGACATAGCTCCTTCCTGCAAGCTGCTTCAAATTTAGTGGGAGACAGATATACAGAAACAACTGAAGTACTTCACGTGACTGCAAAATGAGAATATGAGGAATGTGAATGAGGCAGAAGAGAAGGAAAACCCGAGCTGTCTTATTCAGTAAGAGTGTGGCTCAATTTGTCCATCAATGATATTCAGAGCTCTCACTCTCTCCCAGGGAGGGTTCTAAGCTCTAGGTGGCTAATTTAGGTGGAGTGAGTAGAGATGTCAGGGAAAGTAGCTTTAAAGTTGTAACATTCCATTTCAAATCTGAGTGACAAAAAGGAGCCCGTCTTGTGATCAGGGAGAAGAACATTCCAGGAGGAGAGACCAGCAGGTGCAAGTGCTCTAAAGTAGGAAGTAGGGCTTGTGGAGGAACTCAGAGAAGGCTGTGGTGTCTAGAGCAGGGGAGGTTAGCGGGAGAGGGGCACGGGATGAGGTGGGCAAGGCCAGATCACAGAAGGATTGTAAACCACCGCCAGCAGACTTCTTAGGAAAAGGGAAACCTCCTGGAGGAGAACTCTTAAAAAGGATGGTTTATTTTTCCTCTCTGGAAGGGCTCCAGCCTATTTCCTGTTTTGTTCTGTAGGCACTGTTCAAAAAGGACTTTGGGACAAGTCCAACTGTACAGAACTTTTGTAATGGAGTGGCATCCAAGCTATCAGTAATGGGAACAATCAAAATCTGAGAACTGCAGGAGACTGAACTGTTTCCAATTAGACTTGATGTTTCAGTTTAATACTTTCTTCTCTTTTAAGCTTTAGCTCAGAAATAATTTCAAACTTATAGACAAAATTGCAAGAACAGTAGAGAGAACTTCCTATTGTCTACCTTTTACTTATATTCACCTGTTAACATTTTGCTCCTTATGCTTTATTGTTTTCTCTTTTTCCCTCTCATTTGAGTAATTTGAGAGAAAGTCGCACCCATCGTACTTCATTCCCAAATACATAATTGCAGTGCATTTATCAACTTGAGTAAATTTAATGTTGCAATACGAAAGTAGATTCAAGTATTGTAGCAATGTTCTCAATTGACCCAGCAATGTCCCTTTCCTCCCTTTGGTACGGGGTCCAGTCTAGAATCCCCTATTGCACTCACGGTCAAGTATCCTTTCATCTGGGACACATCCTAGCCTTTCTTTGTTTTTATGATATTGATGTTTTGGGAATTCGTAACTTCTTTTAGTAAGAATAAAATAATAGTTGGAAACTGATGACTAGGAGCTTAAGTACTTGATACAGACTATTTAAATTAATCATCTATAACAATTACAACAGATCTTCCTTCCATCTGTTATTAAACACAGGACTGGCCCCCTCAGGTCCCTGCACCCATTCCCTCCTCTCTAAAACATCAGTGCTTATTCTGCCATCCATTCATCCATTTATTCATTCAACAAGAACTGTTTCAGTGTCTGCTGCATCCCAACCTTTGACCTTGGAAGGAATGATATAATAAATGCATTTATTATTATTAAACATGGAACACTGCGATGAAAAATGTGATTCTCTTCGAATTGTGACCTACTGTAGTATTGGAGGCTTTGTTTGGAGTTATCTTCTGTCTTCACCTTTGACTTTACCTTTGACCTGTGGGTAAATCCTCCAGGTTTGAGATTCGGTGTTCCCCAAGCATTGAGTGGTTTGCTTGTGAGCTACAGTGGTGAAGGTTAAGTAGATCTAAGTTTGTTGGTATGCGAAGCATTATCTTTTCTTAAAGAACCAGCCGGGTTCCATTATCACTTGTTGTAAGAGAGAATCCAGAATCGTTTTAAAAGCAGCCTAATTACCCTCGATGTGTTTTGAGTCGAGTAGCATTGTCCCCAGATGACTTACACAGAAACCCGAGAACAAGAAAAGAGCAGATGTGAAGGAACTTTCAGAAGACCATTTATACCAGGATGGGCCACTTGCTTTTTGGCTTTTGTATTTCAAACAAATGCGAGAGTTCTGTCCTAGCCAAACTACCAGTCTTGTTTATCTGTAGGGGAACATGTTTTTGTCATCACAGGATAAACCTCTTCTTCCCTGTAGAGTTTCTAATGCCTAAAATGATGATGATAACAACAACAAAAGCAAATAATACTGCTAATTACTAACATGTGTGTCCTGTTTCCACTGTGTCAGACATCGTTCCGAGCACTACACGCACACTGACCAAATGAGATCTCACACCAGCCCTGTGAGTCAGGTAACATTAGCTCGCCTATATGAGGAAACGGGCAATTTCCTAATGAAGTAGTAATGGACACTTGGCTTCAAAGAAAAGTTTCTGCTTAGATGCACTAAAGCCCAGCGTGGGAGGAACTTCTACCAACTAAACAAGTTTCTGAACATTTTGAAGCTTTTAAATTTTCTGTTGCATTCCCTGCGCTAGAAACTCTGCCTTCAGTGAATTGTTGGGGAAAAGCGTAGTTGCATGTTATTAACTATGTCTGCAGTGAGCACATTTAATGTCTTGGAACTTCTAGTGATGCCTCATGGAACTCTGGGTTTATCGCATTTTAGCAATTTCTAGCGGAAAGGGAACTAACTGTCCAAGGTGCTCGGAAAAACGAGGCGAAGCGAGTGGATGTGATGTGCAGAAAGCCACACAGGTAATTAATGACAGACCCAGGCCTCCTGTCCTCGGCTTCTACCTTCTAAATTAGATCTTTTATTTTTTAAGTCTTTGTACTTTGTTGCCTTGTTAAACACAATTTAAATACCTACAAAATGTGCTGCTCAGCTGGAGTAGAAAAATGAAATGGGCAGTTCATAATTAGAATGGATGAATTTATGGTGAAATAAATCCGATGGATTAATGTATGAATTAACCTACTTCGTAAATTCCAGTGGATGAAAGCTTTTATGCACCTTTACTTGGAAAAACAGCCAAAGTAAAGAGAAATAAGAGTAGGCCACACATAGCACAATTGTTACAGTGGAATGTCTGAAAAAAACAATAAAGTGGAAACAAAGTTTAAGATTTTCAAATAAGAGTGCGATAAGGACCAGGGAATATTAAGCCTTAAACCTAATAAGGTAGGTTTCGGTGTAGGTCGTCTGCTCCGGGGCTGAACTCTGGCAGTGCCAGGCCTGTGCAAATGTGTAGTGCTATCAGTTTGCAAATGTTCTGGTTGAAGCTGCACCAGATGGGATTCAATGATTCCAATTCCGCTGACACCGAATGAATACTTGTCACATATCCGACACTGACGGTGGACGAGACACAGCTCCTGCCTTACTAAGGAGAGTTGGAAGTAGCCATGGGAGAAAAATCACCGTACAGGTGACGAAGCACCATCACGAAGATACAGGAGATGTGCTGCAGATGTACAAAGAAGAGTGCCCTTGACCCTGGCGAGGGAATAGAGGGAAGGCTTTCTGGGGGAGGTAGCATTTTAAAGAAATGCCTAAGTAGATCCATGAGAAGTAAAATGTTGGCAAAGAGAGAAAGCTGGGGGGAAGGGCAGGCATTCATTCCATGCAGGACCTGGGGTTTGGTGGAAGGGAAAGGATCGGAGCACAGGCTTTTCTTTTGTCCTCCCCACTCCTCTTCAAGCAGATGGGAGTTCAAGCTCAAGTGGAATCTAGGTTGCATGGCATAAAGGAGGCTCAGGGCTATTTTATGGCCCGAATTCATGGTGGGTGGTCAGCCTTGGGACTGTAGGGTAAGGTGAATGCCTCTACCTGGTAGCTTCCTGGCAGCTACACTCAACTCCTTGCCCTTCGGTCTGCAGAGGCAACCTCCAAGTTAGTGGTTTTCTGTCTGTGAAAGTGGTGGGCCCAGCAGAGGTGCATTTCTGAGTAGCAGGTCTGAAGAAGTTTGTTTAGGTGAGGTCAGGTGCAAATGCCCTTGAGCTTCTGACCCTTAACCTGTCCCTCTCAGGCCTGTTCTTGTCTACCACCCAAGAGATAAAGAGTGGCACTCCTCTCAACAAAGGCTAGATTCCCCCTTAATCCCAGCCCTGCCGGCCTCTCCTTTCTCATGTTTCCTCAGCAGTGTCTTGTTTTGCCTTTTCTTGTGTTCTGGCATCTGGCACACACAGTCTTAGGTAACTGGACTTGAGACCCATGAGAGCAGGGCCGTCTGTTTTGTTCACTGTTATTCTCCCCAGGGCCTGGTCATAGCAGGCCCCCGGTGAATAATGAGAGGAATCACGGCAGAAACTGCGCAGGTTTCCTAGGCAAACGAGGCATAGCTCTGGTTTCACATTCTGGAAGCTTTCAAAGCTCTGTGTACCTCATCGCATGAGCTGGTTCAGGTCTAAAGAGACTCAGGAGCCCTTGCTATCAGTACTGCCCCTTTAGGATTTGACATGCCTTTTCTCCTTGGTGTCAGCTGACACCGCACGCACATGAAGGCCAGCTTTCTCACGGGCCTGGCTGAGGCTCCTGGGCTTAGGCGTGAGCATCCCGTGTTCCCAGGATCTCCTTTCTAGGGGGTTATGGGGCCCGACTGCTCTGCCCTGCAAGGCAATCTGATGTGCCAGAGGCGGCACTGAATGTAGAATCAAGGGGCTGGTTTTATGTCATAGTAAGTCCTCTTGTCCCCAGAGTCCGTCCCCCGCAGCCTGTGAATCAAGATCTTCTGTGCCTGTTTGTCCTTTGGGTGGTAGTGAGTACTTTGTGAATTGTCAGGTGCAAAGCAAGTGTCAGTCCTTACTCTTCATGTCATGGCAGCCCATGGGAAGATGGAGAAGAACCTAAGGACTGGCCAGTCAGAGACTTTCATTAGCCTTCTCCTTTCCTCAGGTGGCTCACAGACAACTAATGAGGCTGATTTCAAAAATATTTTATTCAAAACAAAGACATAGGAACAATAACAGTAGCTAACCCGTGAATGCTGCAGTAAGCACTTTAATAAGATGAATCCGAGTTCATCTCCAAGTACTCCGATGAGATTAGTCTGTCAGCCCAGTTTTACTGATGAGGTAGGAAGGTCAGTGACTTCCTCAAGGTCACGTGACAAAAGACTGCATGACCTTCTAACCTAGGCCGTCTGACTGCAGAGCCCCGCCCTTTCACTCTTACCTTCCCATGTCCTAGCAGCCCAGGAGGAGAGACTGTGTTCTGCGCTTTGTTTTTCGAGGATCCGTTATCATAGAGAGCCCGAATTCACACAGGGGATGTCCTGAGTTAAGCTCACACCTGTGGCTGTGGAACTCCTTTTCCGGAGGGCTGTCTCGAAGGCCTAGTGATAGCCTGGCTGGGGTGCTGTGGGGAACACTAGGTCACCTTCCGGGAGCCTTACCCACTCTGCAACACGTGCAACTCGGGTGTCTGCCCTGGAGGAAGCATCGGCACCACCGGTGAAGCATCGCAGAACGTTGACACAGGGTCTGTTTGTCTGTGCAGGTTCTAGCTCTTCACCCCACACTCGAGTGACTCAAAATGCCCTTCAATGACGAGAAGCAGTGCGTGGGTGAGGACCAGCCCAGCGACGCGGACTCTTCCCGGTTGTCCGAAAGCACAGCCTCGCTCAGCGACTGCGAGTGCTCCAGGCAGAGCTTTACCAGTGACTCCTCCAGCAAGTCCAGCTCTCCCGCTTGTAAGCTGACAGGGGTGCAGAGGCTGGGGGCAGCGGGCTGGTTCTGGCATGTGTGCTGGGTGTCACCACTGGGAGAGGACTGCGCCCTCACTGCTGCGGCTCAGTGGGTGGGGCGTCCACCCAGGAACTGGAGGGTTGCGGGGACTGGGGCGTTCAGGGGCGGCGGTGCGGTGTTTCTCTTGCACATCACTGTTTCTCCCCCTCCCTCCCCTGTCTCTAAAAATAAATAAATAAAATCTTTTAAAAACTAGAAACGACTGATATCAGAGTACAGACCTCCCCTTCTTTCTAGATTCAGGGGAACAGTACTGCAGAGGCCTGGCAGCTGCCTCGTTCACGCTCTCAGGAGTCAATAGCCACTAAAATTTACAACCCACCCCTCTTTCCCCATCGCTGTGTCTGATGTGCTTGGCTTTGACTGTACATCAACCCCACCTGTCTTTCTCAAGTAGCGGCAATCCAGTCCTTGACATCAGGACACCACTTCTTGGGCCGCATCCAAGGATAAATTCAAATTGGTCTTTTCTGATCATTTCTGATTTACATGAAAGGAAAGTTGCCCCAATTCAAGGGTCAGGGAGGAAGTGAAATAATCTAAAGGATTTCCTGCTGATTTCAAAAAATGTTGTGCAAATCATGCCAGAAAAGTGCCCACGAGGGGAGTTACTGCACTAGGAGGGTGAGAAAGAGTTCAAAGAGTGGCCCCGCTGAAGGGAGACATCTTGGGCTTTTTTTTTTTTTTTTGGTATGTGGAAGCTAGTGACGTGTAAAGCAGGTGCATTTGTCTTTTTTTTAAGCTTTTTAAATTTGCATTTTTTGTATAGAAAATATAACACTTAAGCTGATAAAGCAAATGCAGAAAGAAGCAACTAATGTTTACTATGATCAAATGCCCACTTCAAAAAAGTTTGTCCACTTGTATTTATTTTAATTCATACATTCTCATTTTTAAATATCAGAAAGTTGCTAAGTATAGAAAAAAGAAAACCTCGCCTGTAAGATCACCCAGAGCTGACAGCTGGCCGTGCTTTGTCCCGTCTGCGTTCTTCGCAGAGATGTGTGTGTGTGTTTATGTGAGCGCTTCTCACTTAGTGGCACAACTAAAACATTTACTCATGAAAGAATATTTTTGAAACATTGTTTTTTATGACTACTTCTTTAAGTGAATCTATGATAAACTTATTTAACCACTGATTTATCATTGGACCTTTTGTTCATTTCTTTTTCTGTTCTAAATAGTGTTTCGTGAACATCTTGGCGCATCGAGCCTTCCAGGAGTTCCTTCAATATAATTGGGTTATTGGACCAACGGGTACAGACATTTTTAGGGAGATTGTCAATGGGACAGAGAATTGGCAAAAGAATTTGCCGGTAGCCACTCAGCTTTCTGTGCTTTTTCTTGGTCTTTATGTTACATACAAGGTTGTTGCCTCTAAAAGGGAACCTAGGAATCCTGAGGAAGAGTTTTACTAGTTCTGTGTATTGCCATTTTCTCCTCCTCCTCCTCTTAAAGTTGTTTTAGGCAGCAAAACATTGCTAGGCAGTACTGTTATTTGAGGTAATACTTTTCAACCCATAGGAGCTATGAGTTCCAACAGTGATTTCAAAAGGACGTTATTTATTAGAATACTTTTTTAGAATGATCTTCAGAAATAAATAGAATACTTATTTACTACTTCCTTCTGAGATGTACATCGTGAAGCTTACCAGGATTATTTTTAGTCATCCACATTCGTCGACTTCCTGTGCTGTTCCTCTTTCCCTGAATTACCTATTGAATCACTTCAGGACAGCCCTGTAAGGAGGTCAGTCCTGTCTCAGTGAGGTCAGACGACAGCTACCAGTTGGCAAAACTTAGAACCACATGGAAGCATTATGCTGTGCTGCATATATTTTTAGAAATTATATTAGTTTTAAAAGGTCAGTTACTTCATATTGTCTGCTTAAGTTAATGAGAGTTATGAATTACCAGTAAAAAGTAGTCATCCGTTTCCTCTGTATTACATGTAATAAAGGCCAATATAATAGGTATAAAAATGAGGTGATTTGATTTAAAACTTAACAGCCTGTGTCCATAAGATTGTTTCAGAAACACTGAAACTTTATCAGGGCAGTAACTGCAGCTGTCAGAGGAGTTCTTACATTTTTGAAGTCAGATGGTAAGCAGGGGAATCCACCTGTTTTAGTGTATGTTCCTGTTACTTGTAAAACCCTGAAAATACGTGTTGGGATAACTTATAGTCGAGCTGCATCAGGAGGCATCATTGGATGGCGCCTTCTCTTCCACCACCTTGACTGATTGGTCTTTGCCTTTCTCTCAACAGCAAGCCCTCCCAGGGTTGTAACCCTTGACGAAGTGATGACCACAGCGAAGAACTTAGTGAACTTGACTCTTGCTCATGAAATTGCTGTCAATGAGAACTTTCAGGTGAAACACGCTGACCTCCCTGAGAACAGGTAACCCAGAGGTGTTTGTACTGTGGCCTCTGTGTGTGTGTGTGTGTGTGTGTGTATACATATCCACACTGGTTCCTGGAAGTTCTCGTGCAATAGTGAGTGGGAGTAGACCTTATCTGGCTCTCTAACAAGCTCTTATCCTTGTTTTTAAAACCATTCATCTGGGTATATGTTTCCCATAATCTTTAAAGCTCAGCTTGTGTGTCACTTCCTGAGGGAAGCTTTTCCTGACATTCCCTAGCCCATTAGACACATGAGATCCCCTCGCTAAAAACTCCCAGAGCTCCCTCTCCCTCCCCTTTGTTAAGGGGGTTTTATGTTCAGTGTCTGTCCTTCCCACTTGATCCAAAGCACCGTTAATGGAGGAACTAGGTCTATATTGTTTGCTCTATCCCTGTTACCTAGCAGAGTACCTGACATATAATACATGCCCAAGAAATATTTGCAGATTGACTTATTAAAAACCAGTATTTACGTTGGGAAAGATACATGCAGCTGAGTTGCCAAGGTGCTAAGAAAAGGCAGTGTAGAAGCCCCTGGCTGTACAATAGAAGGCACAGTCGTGTACGCTCCCCTGTTTAACCTCGCCACCAAGGGACCGTTAGTTATAGATACATCCTTATGTCCCATTGTACCCTCTCCAGCTCCAGTGGCTGGGACAGAGAAAAGCCTTGCGGCCATTACTACAGATCTTCAGAGGCAAAGTTGGCTCATGGGTAATGGCACTGAACCTTCAGCCCTACAGCGCCATTTATAAACCTGGGGAGACATTCTCTCTATCACTAAAGACAACAAGTAATATTTGATTCCATTCAGAACTTTTTTGTTTGTTTTAAAGCAGGACAATAGTAAACATAAAAGGTTTTAAAATGTAAAATGTGGTTCATAGTCCTCCTGCTCCTGGGATGTTCCTAAGAATCTTTAACATTTTTTCAGATTACTGGCCACAGTAGGTGTATGTGTGTGGTTTTCTGTGGTAACTGCATTTCACCATGATCCTTCATACCAGCTCTACTGCTGCCCCTCTGGGTTAGGTCACTCTTGTCTCTGGACTAGTTCCGTCCTAACTAGTCGCCCCCTCTCCATTCTTAGTTCCTTCACATCCACGTGGTAGCCATACAGACTTACTAAAGGGTAAGTCAGATTAGATCATTTCTCTGCTTAAAACGCTTCTGTGGTTTTCTAGTGCACTTAGACCAAAAATGGAAGCTCTTCAGTGTGGCCTGCAAGGCCCTCCTTCCCCACCCGAGTCTCTGGATCTTTTACCTCCTGCCTGTACGGGCTTCCTTGATGACCTCGGGGACGGGGGAGCAGTTTCATTGTGTCCCAGGGATTTGGTCCTTCTTTCTTCTTTTTCACAGCTCTTCCCCTGGATCTTCACCAGCTACTTTCTTCTCCCCTTTCAAGTGTCAGTTCAGAGATCACCATCTTAGAAAAGTTTTCTTTAGCCATTCAGCAAAATTATCACCCTCTTCATCACCATCTACTACATTGTCTGGCTCGGTCTTCCTTGTAGCTCTGAAATTGTCTTATTTTGGTGTTGTTTTTTTTTCTTTTCCTGCTAACATATACACATTCTAAGAGCAGAGACTTCTTTTCACTATAGTATCTCCAGCATCTAATACAGGGCATACCACATAGTGAATGTCGAACAAACATTTATTGACCGACTAATAAAAATGAATGTTTGAAGTTAAAACTAGCATGTTTTATGAAGTACAGCAAAAGACAATTAGGGGGTATCGTACTTTAATTCAAAAGTTGCAAATATATGCCGTAGTAAAGGTGCTTTAGGATCAGACAGACGCTGGGGCTCGAATCCTCACTCTGCTGAGACCACGTCTGAACCTTACACTCCCCAGGAATGAGGTGGGGACTACAGCACTCACTTCAAAGCCATGCTCAGGGGCACGTGAGTGCCTTGCACATACGTTTTCTTGATCCTACAGAAAATATGAATCCTCTTCCCTTCATTCTCTTCCAGAGCTACAAAATATGAGCAAGGGAAACAACGCACAGAGTTAAGACACATGGCCTGTGTTTGAAAATGACACAGCACATTAGGAACCGTTGATTTTTCAGTGACTCTCCACAATGGCCCAGTTGTTACTTTTTGAAATATGGATGACTCATAGCCTACCGAATATTTTCTTTGGGGAAAAAAAACGTGGTAAAATAAGTCAGATTTCTGATACCCAGTAGGAATGCTTATTATAAGTGATTTAGTTGATCTCATGCCCTCCTCTCCCTGCTTCCCCATCCCATCCCAGAAAATTAAAGACCTAAAAAGCATCTTTCAGCCTTCAAGAAAACATAAATTAAAACTCAGATGTCCCTGAGGGAGCCATAAAATTGCTTTAGCTCATTCCTGTTGTTCCACTGAGGCCAAGTACTTGAGGCTTGTGACGTGAAGAGCAGAAGTCCGTCCCAGCGGTGTTTGCCGCTGTAATTGTTCTGTGGTTGCTCAAGAGAGTCTCAAACGTCAGAAATGGCATTCGCATTGAGTTAAGTTTGAACATTTAAAGTGTCTGAGAGGAAGGTAGTGTTTGTAGTTATAGAAGCAATTTTAACGCACTCCTCACAAAGGTAATTTTCATTTCTCCTAACATTATTGTATATTCAGCTATTTGCACTTTGAAAAGAAAAATTAGGAGCTATGCCACACTATCCTATCAAATTTGTTAATTCACTCACCACGCATTTATTGAACATTCAGTATACGCCAGGCATCTAGAGGAATTTGTGGCCTCCGCCTGGGAGAGGTGCGACCCATGAGGAAGGGTAGAGCCTGGTAAGTAGTTCTAGGGCAGGGACACGTGCGCTGTTCTCGAAGCTGTTGCCAAGCTGTGGAACAGTCCAGTAGGGATGTGTATTTTAGTGTGCACCTATTTTAGGGCTTTGACATCAGGGACGAAGCAAGATGACCATCTGTGCTATTGTGGCTGTTCCTAGGAAGCTCCTATTTCAGTAGTTTGGTCTGGCTAACTTTAAATGGGACATCGAAGCTGCATTTGGCAGGCTTTCAAATGCATGTCTCCTTGGGTCCAGTCTGTTCTGTGCCACGAGACTTCAGCTGTTGAGGAAAGAGCAACTTCGTCACCTCATCCCAAAAATCTAGCATGGGTCTAAGAATCTGTGTAAGAGAGTAGCTAGGGAAATCACAGTGTCTCCTTAGGGCAGGATTGTATGTACTTATTAAAGGGAGGCTGGGGAAACATGACAACAGTAAATGCAACAAGCAAGCATGCGAGATCATACTGTACTTAATGGGTACTCTGTTAAAACAGTGCATTAAACGTGGAAATAATGGATTACGGGCAATTTCATTCTGATGTTCTAAGATTTCTACCGTGCAGGCATCCCTCTTATAAACAGGGAAAACAATGCCCACTTAAGAGAACAATCTATGTCATCCCCATAGCTTGGCCAGCCGAGTGAAGAGCATCGTCCACCAGGCCTACTGGGATGTCTTGGAATCGGAACTGAATGCTGAGCCTCCCGAGTACAACCACGCCATCAAACTGTTTGAAGAAATCAGAGAGGCGAGTTGACCTTGTCTGTATTAATTAATAATTGTTTTCCCCCAGACTGTTTTCATGTCCTCCAAAGAGTGTCAGAGACTCTTTTTGAAAAACGGAGCACACTCATTCCCTGGGAGGGATTTTTCCTGCCCCTCCTAGAGTAGGGCGGGGGCAGGGAAAACGGGGCAGTGGGGGGAACTCACGGTGATGCTGCTCCTAGTGGTGGGCGTGGTGGTGAAAGACCACAGGCTCTGGAGTTAGATGGTCCTGGTCTGGTGATGGCCTCTCCCTCGTTAAGTCTTATTTCCCGGGCACTTAAGTTGTAAGGATCGAAGGAGGTGACCGTTACAGTTTTAGCTAACATTGACAGGACACTTGCTGCGTGCAAAGCCTTAGCCTGTCCATTTACCCTTACCATCATGCTGTGAGGTGGTGACACCTGTTGTTTTATATCAAGAAGCCAAGTCCCTGCCTTGCCTGGGGTCGCACAGCTCTGAGGGGTGTGTGGAAAGGGGCCGGAAACTGAGCCACTCTGACGCAGAGTGCTCCTCTCCGTGTGCTCTGTGTGTGAGTGCCGTGTCTGCTAGGTACTGAGCATTAAGTAGAGGTTGCTCATGTAAGAAGTTACATATAAATGCAGGTATTGTGTATGTAACATACAAGATATTGTGCTCATGGAGCCCATGGCGGGGGGATTCTGTTTGCTCCTCTTCACCGCATCCTTTTGGAGCCCTGATCTGCAGCTTGTTCTTTCTTGGCAGAGTTCACCTCTGTAAACCTTTTGAAGTTCTCCAGTAATATTGCTTCCTTACTCTGCTTTTATTCCGAGAGAATCAGTCATTTCCCACGAAAGGGGTGGGGGACTTAAATTCAGAAGCTAGATCTTTCTTTTTAGGGTCAAGACACCGGAGTGCTCTGATCCACCGCCCAGTCCATACAAACTGCTGTGGCATCCAGGGCATTAAAATGTGGACAGGGAGCTTGGGCATCTAGACATTGAAATTTTTTTTTTAAAAGACAACCTTTATTTGTGTAGTGACGCCGTTAATTTTTCCTTCCATTTCCTGTGTAGATTCTTCTCTCTTTTCTGACTCCTGGTGGTGGGAACCGGCTGCGCAACCAGATCTGTGAGGTTCTGGACACAGACCTCATCAGGCAGCAGGCCGAGCACAGCGCTGTCGACATCCCGGGCCTGGCCGGCTATATCATCAGCACGATGGGGAAGCTGTGTGCTCCTGTGAGGGACGACGATGTCAGAAAGCTGAAGGCCACGGGCAACATCGTGGAGGTGCTGAGGTTAGCACTTGTGCTGCTCTCATTTTCTAGAGTACCTATGAGTTCCTGCAGAAGGGAAGTGTGGGGATTGAGGAGCACAGAATCGAGGATGGCTGGTCTCTCAGAGGAATCCTTTGCCTCGAGGGGAAACAAGTCAACAAGGGTGAAGTCAATCATCTGCTGTGTACTTAAGTTTTCAGATAGAGTGATCTATCAGGGTTGTTGGTTGGTGTGTGCTGGGCCTGAGGGACGCAGTGGTAAAAAAGACAGAGACAGTTCCTGACCCCTGGGGCATTTGCAGTCTAGTGGGGAGACAGACCCTGGACAAGGAGTCACAACTGCAGTAAGTGCTGTGGGTGGGGAAGCGCAAGGGTTAATGGAGCCTCCAGCAGGGAGACCTAGTCACGAGTCTAGAAAGGCTTCTTTATTAGAGTAATGGCAGCACTGTAACGCAGAACCCTGAATTCTCAGTTCCCAAGAAACCAACACAAATTTGTCTCTCATTCACGTCACAGTGCAAGCCAGGGGTTCTTGGTCAGGTGGCCTTCCATGTGCCATTTAGTGACTCAGGCTCCTTCTTGCCCAGGTCCTCGGAGTTCTTTACATTCAGCTGGTGCGTGGGAAGGAGATCATGGGGCAGTTACACCCAATGTTTACCCACCTTGGCCCAGAAGTGACACTTTCCACTGACTAACTAGTACCGTGGTCCCACCTGGAGTGTGAAGCGGGTCTGGGAAGTGTGGTGGCTGTCTGGAAATGCATTTCTCAGCCACAGATCCACACAGTAGAGGGGGAGTGTGGATGTTGGGTGGTCGGCTAGCCGTCTCTGCTTCAGCTTCCCTGAGGAAGTGAGAATCTAACCTGGCTGTGCAGACAGTAACTGCTTTGTGATCCTAGAGGAAGGAGGGGTCTGCAACATTTTTTGCCATTGAGGGGAACTTTTCTTTGTGTATCTGTGAATATGGCCACATTGATATATAAATTTTATGTAACAGTATTGGGAAGGTAGGAAAAGGAAACTGCATGTAGCAGGAGGTAGCTTACTTTATGACCTCGGGCAAGTTGACAGCCTCTCGAAGTTACTTTTCCCCATCTTTAAAATGGGCTTTCTCTATCCTTAGAGCTGGGCTTCTTGGCTCTGGCAAATTACAGTTCTTCAGTTGCAGAATCTTTGCTTCTGGTTGTTTTATTACCCATGTGTGTGGCATCAGATCTGTGGTATTCATCTCGGTCATTTATTGAGCACCTACTGGGTGACACTGTCCCCTACATTTTACATTTATTATCTCATTCACTCTTCACAACATCCTGACACAGATACTAGCCCACAGTGTCCACAGTATTATGGATGAGATATGAGACAAATTCACATGGACTACCGAGTGCTGTGGAGGAAAAGAGACAGTGAGGCTTCTTTCTCAAGAGGAGAGTGCCTTGACCCTTGCCTTGACAAACTTACTGGATTCAATGCGCATAGGAATACAGGGTGTATATGTAAAACTCATCAATCATTGTCAGGCAGAAATGATTAAACAATAGATAACATTCAGAGAACTCTGAGGGTTTATTCTGAGTCAGGGTCAGATAGTTAAAGGTCCATAGAACTTTGGGGAACAAACTCACTTCCTGCTTGGACCCTTATCATTTAAATTGAGGGTATTAGCAAAGTAGGTTTCATAGGATTTTATGCATTCTTTCTTAGGCCTGATTGCCCTAGGGAACCCACCCTTTCCAGGACAGGGCTGCACCCACCACTGGCATTGTTTCAGGCTTAAGTCAAGCAGAGTAAGTAAGGCAGCCAAGAGATTAGGAGACTTCTTGC
>PVKM010021167.1:0-13747 GCA_004027735.1 Carollia perspicillata
ACTTATGGGATAGATACCTGGGGAAAGTGGTGGATATGGGTATGGTTATGGTGTTTGTGTTTGTGCTACTTAAACACTACCTATCTTCTTCCCGCTGCCTTTGGGACCATATCTCATGTTTCAAGCCAAGGGGTTGGATAAATTACTCAGGATCAGACAGTCATAATGTATATCCTCCTGGTCATGGTGATCAGTCTCAAAGCTTAAAGGGTATGAGTTTGGCCAGGGTGTGGAGGAAGGCAGACTGCAACATGAAAGAATAAAGCCAATGTTCAGACAGAAGCCAAGATAGTATTTATGGTTCAGTTTTCCTGCGTGTTATTAGTATTGGCTCTTTTATAAGCAAGCAAGTGCTGTCTCTCTAGTCAAGAAAGGCAGGTTGAAGTCCTGGCCAGGCAGCTCGGTTGGTTGGAGCGTTGTCCCAACACACCGAGGTTGAAGTTCCAATCCTGGGTCAGGGCACATGCAAGCATCAACCAGTGAATGCGTAAATAAGTGGAACAACACATTGATGTTTCTCTCTCAAGTCAATTTGTTTAAAAAAAGGCAGGTTGAAAGTGGTGACTTGTCTCAGGAAGGGGGTTTTGTTTTGGATGTCCACTCCAATGCTCCATTTGGATGTATGCGCTTCAAGACATAGTATAGAACTGGGTCAAAATGCTTCTCTTTTTAGTCCTTTTTCTTTTCTCCTTGGCAAGCACCCATGGGTCTTACCTTACCTACATTCGAATGGAGTCATTTTTTTTTTTTCACCAACATTTTCTCCATTTCCAAACACTTGTTCAGTGAATAGCTCTGAGATGTGTCTGCTGGGACAATTGTTGGCCCAGGGACTGGAGGACGATGGCAGAGAGAGGAAAGTCAACTTCAAGGTGGACAAAGCAGGTTCTGTTGGCCCTAATGGGCTCTTGGTGGGGCGTCTGTGAGAGCCTTTCCAATGGAAGAGGTGTTGGGTGGCCAGGACCAGAGCACTCATTCAGGCCAGGGCTCTTGTCAGGGAGGACTCTTGTCCTAAGTTGTCAGGGAGGGACCAGCCTCTTGCAGGAGCACAGCCATGGCCTCTGTGGCTACTAGAATGTGATTTGGTCTTTTGACATTTGCTCTACCCAGGGTAGCCCTTGCCTCAGGCCACCTTGGCACATTGTTGTGATAATGGGATTTCTTCATTCTCAGGACTCAGTTATCCTCCCTTTGTTTCTGCTCCAGCCCCAGCACTGACTGCTTAACATCGTTACTTCCGTGGATCTCAGACTGGCCCATAGATTAGCTTCCTAGGAACTGGTATCAGGCCTAATCCAATCAGTTCTTTCGAGGAGACCAATGTCATATGGTTGGACCCTGGTGACTTATTTACATGTAAATTCCATACCTGTTTCCTTTGCAGGGTGGAACTGGGAGGCAAAGAAAGGCATTCTAAAGCTTGAGTGTTCCTTTACAAATGATTTGTTTATAATTTTTCTCTAAGAAAGCAGCTTGGAATAATTTATAGAGGATAATGGGATTCATGAGTGCAATAGGTAGTTGTCATGCACCAAACTGCTTTCTTTCAAATTCTTGCATGTTTTTAGCAATCACATCAAGTTATACCAATGTATCTCTTTGCTCTGTTGGTTCAGAAATGTCTCTGAAGCCAAGGGAACCACTTGAGTAGTAGAGGAATGAATAACCCGCTTCCCCAGAGAAACCCTTAACCAGCTGGGGAAGAGCATCAGTGGCGGAGTCCCTTGGCTTCCTTTTTCTTGGAGATGTGTTCTGTCTGGTTCCTTAAAGCATCCCCACCAGCACGGAGCCCTAGTTGCCCACAGAGGTAACCAGCACTCAGTGCCCTGTATATTGGCTTTTCTCCTTTATCTATCTTACTCTCTTCGTTTTGCCTCTTGGGACTGCCTCCCAAACAAATTGCCTGCACCCAAGCTCTTGTTTCAGGCTTTCGTGTTGTGACACCAATTCTCTGCTACTGACCTGGCATCCTCCAATTCAATTCCGCTTAGGCACTAAGTGCCCAGAAGTTAATGGCAGAGCCCTTCACAGTGCCGCCCCCTCTCAGATGCTCCCTGAAAGCCTTGGGAGCCACCTGCACTCTTGTCCCATCAGCTATAAACTCAGAGCCTTCCATGACCCTCACAGGTTTGATAGTTTGCTAAACAACCCACAGAGCTCTCTGAAAGTGCTGTACGTATGAGTACGGTTTTATTATGCAGGGTACACAGCAGGAGCAGCCACATGGAAGAGGTGGATAGGGCAAGGTCTAAGGAGGCGGGGCCGAGGGCGGCGGGACTCCTTTCCTGTGTCATACTTCCATGCTCTCTCCTTGTGGAATTGGGGTATGTGTTCAACCACCAGGAAGCCTCACTGAGCGTCGATACCGAGTTTTTATTGAGGTTTTAGTGTATGGGCTTTGATCAACTCATTGGCCACGTGATTGATTGAACTTAATCTCCAGATTTCCTCCTGCCCCCACCCGCCCTCTAGACTCTAGACTTTGGACTGGCCCAAAGTCATAACCCTCGAATCACCAGTTAGTTTTTTGGTAACCAGCTCCCATCCTGAAGCTACAGAGGGCCTCTGTCAGGAGTCACCTCATTACCACAACAAAGACACTTTTATCAAAGTTCCAAGGGATTTTTCAACTGTGCCAGGGACTGGGGATATATTCGTTATAGCATAACCGTACCCAGGGGGGAACTCAAACTAAAACGAAAAGTGTTTGTAGTCATCCCCAATACTTGTAAAAAAGCACTTTGTTGGCAGGTTCCAAGCTTCTCTCAGGGGGTAAGGGAGACGAAGTCACAGGAGTTTGATGGGACGACATCATGGAAAGCTCAGATGCTATGCATATAGTGAAAACAAGTGACGGTCACTTCAATTTCCTGAGTGCAGAATGATTGAGTGGACACAGTGACCTTGGATTCCCACTGGAATCGTCTGCAGAGCAGGGAATCCTGAATACACCTTCCTGGAGTGTCTTGTGGGCATCTGCAGTCCTGCCCAGCAGCCGTGACTGAGACTCGGAGGCCTTCAGAGCCCCGTCTGTGTCCATACGCCCCCATTTACAGGGAGACTCCATTTCTGTTTCATAGGACTGGCAGATCCTGCCCATTCGGCTGTGCTTTAGAGCCTCGGGAATACTGCGTGTCCATGCGCCTGTGTGCCTTACGGCGTGTCTGAGCCTTGCTTATTTATCTCTGTCCTTGAGGGACCGAGCTGCTGGCTCCACGGTCCTTCCCCGTCCACCGCTGGATCCAGCTTCCTACCCAAGCGTCTCATCTCCAAAGCTTCCGTTTCCCAGGCCCAAGTGTGCTCCCACGTTTGGCTGAAGACTTTCCTGAGTCTCTCCGCCACCTTCCCACAATGCCTGCGCTCTGTGCTGTCACTCTCTTCCCTGGGTTGCTGGCCTTTCTGCGTCCTCAGGAAAGCAGCCCGCTGCCGCTCTGTCCCACCATGGCCCGCCTTGGTCACTCTGTGTTTCCTAATGAGTCTTAATGGTAAGTTTCATCGACGGACTTGTGTTCTGCCACAGGAAGCCGTCTTGAATCAATTAAAATCAATTAATCACACTGTGATAAACTTTAATTGTGGGATGTTTTCTACACTCGCAAATAACTATTCCCGTGTTTCAATTAATATTTTTAACCCCCCCTTTGTTGATAAATGATCCATCGTACTTAAAATTAATTAAATGTTAGCATGGTCCCAATTAACATTGCATTAACAATAAAAAAAGCCTCGATTTTCAATACTGAGCAAAATCCGTGCCTACCTACCATTCACATGGTGCAGCGTATGTTATTTAAACAGAGATACAGTGCACGGTCTGGTTAAAATGTGAGGCCACGTGTAAAGCCATTGAAAATCTTGGCATTTTTTCCCCCCTCTGACTTGTGAGAAGCAGGAAAAATAAGACATTGTCCACCTAGACACAGCTGCCTACCTTTCTGTCTCTGTTTTGGTAAGACAAGATTTAATGTCTCTGATTACTGTTACTTCATGTCGTCTCTTTTTATTTATTTAATATTTTATAGTATTTTTGTTATTTTCATTCCTCACATTGTTTCGTTCCCCCTGTCTTGACTTAAATGCTATTGTACTATAAATTCAGAACTGTACCTTTAATATTTTACTCATCCTTTGTTTTTAAGATCCATCTAAATAGGCTACGTAGGTCTGTTTCATATGCAAATGTTATTTGCTCATGTCCACATTAATAAGCATCCGCATTGTTTCCAACACTTTGCTTTTGCAACCAGTGCTGGGGTGAGTGTTGTTGTGCATCTAAATTTGAGCACCTGTCTGAGATACATTCCTAGGAAAGCAGCGCATCGGAACCATTGGATCAAGGGGAAGTACAAACAGAACTGCAGAATTGGTCATATTTTATAGAGGAGGGAACAGAGAGATCTGAAGATGTTAAACAATTTCTTTCTTTTATTTATTTCTTTTTAGAGTGAGGGGAAGGGAGGGAGAAAGGGAGAGAAACATCAATGTGTGGTTGCATTTTGTGTACCTCTTATTGAGGACCTAGCCTGCAACCCAGGCATGTGCCCTGACTGGGAATCGAACCAGCGACCTTTTGGTTTGCAGGCCGGCACTCAATCCACTGAGCCACACCAGCCAGGGCTGAGGTTGATAAACAATGTTTTGAGGCCGAATTTGTGGCTAGGCTTGATTTCAGATCTCAATCTTAGTCAAGTATTTATTTCACAGTGTGTTGCTATCTTAATTTCCCCGAGCTCCCTGGAATTTTCTAAGCAAAATTTCTCTAGCATGATAGTTTAATTGTATTATAACTTGGAATCATCCTTGTTTTGGTCACCTGAATTGAAGAGTCAACATTTAATGTGTAATTGCAGCTGATGTAGAGAGACATACACCTGTTATCAGGTGGGGGTGTTGGAAATTTAAGCCCAAACTATTTTCTTCAAAAAGGGCTGCCTTTGTTATTGGGCAAAGGCCTAGAAAAGCAATCAGACATTTCAGAAGAGAAGATAGAGATAAAACAATTATCAGCCCGAGGTATCAGAGTTTCTCTCACAGAAAGGCAAAACACTGCTTTGGTGATCAAAAAACAGTAACTCTCACTTTTATCTTTACAAGCAATCTTACCCTGAAGGGTATATGAGGTCTGTCCAGAAAAAGCCCAGCCACTGTTAATATAACAAGAATGGTTTGTGTGCCATCAGTGTAACCTGGTAGCCAAGGAGAGTGGACTGGGATGCACATGCGTGAACAGTGATGACTTCACTGTACTAGTCAGCGGGGGCTGTAGATGCTGCTGAGTGAGCACATGTACTGTGTGCCTGTTACATTCAAAGTTACTGAGCGAGTAGAGCAACAAATCTGCATAAAATTTTGTGTTGAGCTTGTACATTCCTCTGTGGAAATTATTTGGATGATTTAGAAGGCTGTAGCTATGGGCAACTGGTGATTGGCAACTTCATCATGACGATGTACCTGCTTATGCATCATGTCTTGTGCAGAGTTTTTTTGTGAAACATCAAACCAGCCAGGTGACTCAGTCCCCTGCAGCCCAGGTTTGGTGCCCTGAGACTTCTGGCTTTTCCCAAAATTAAAATCACCTTTGAAAGGGAAGCGACTTCAGACTGTCTATGAGATTCAGATGGCGCAGCTGACAGCGATGGGGAGAACCGTGTGAGGTCCCAAGGTACCTCCTTGGAAGGGGACTGAGGCATCATCATCCTATGTACAGAGTTTCTTGTATCTTGTATCTTCTTCCATAAATGTTTCTAGTTTTCATATTACATGGTTGGATACCTTCTAGACAGACCTCATATATGTTTATGTCTTCGAGAGATATAAAATAATATAAATCTTCTAAGCTTTTAAATTGTCTTTGGAACTTTTATTTCTTTTGGGTGTTTGAAGAAGGTTTGATGCTAAAATGTCATCCCTAGACACACTATTGTCCCTCTCTATTTCCCCTGCCTCAGTTTACAGTAATTCCTTAAGGATTAATTGAGCAACTACTGCATCTAAGGACTGGAGTACAAGAACAGTACACATTTCTTGTCTTTATAACACAAGACAGAGGGAAATAAGGGACAGATCTGAGTGCTGAGCCAAGTGCGGTGGGCGTCCAGAGGAGGGAGCCACTGATTCTGAGAGCCAGTGGTGGGCAGGGAGGTGATGTTTGAGCTTGACTTGACCAGATGTGTAGGAAGGAGGTGCTGAGGCGGAGAAAGGAAGGCACCATACGTACTGAAGACAGCAGAGCCTGTCGTCCTCCTCCTGCACTCACACCCCCACCCTCTTCTCCTTTTACTCCAACAGTAGCCATGTTCCGAAATAATCCAGCGTCCCTGAGGGAAGAGGAACAAATGTTCTACACTGCACCATGCTAAGCATACCCCTCCAGTTCTAGTGCCTGTGAAATGCATTTCACGCCTCATCTGTTGCCTAAATGAGATGTGAAAGCAGTTTACACCTCGTTTACATTTGTGCTGTTTTACCGAACAGCACTGATACAGCTCCATCCAAAGTAATGAAATGAGGTCAGTCACCCCTTTCTCTCCTTGGATTGAGTCCACCCTGCTCATCACATTCTCCCCAGCAACTTCGGCTCCCAGGAGTCTAAGTGTTGGGAGAGAAGGTGCTTGGAGGATAGGTGTAAGGGGCATCTGAGGTTCAGTTTCTTCCACACAAGGGAAATGGCCCTTCTTTCAAGCCAATGGTACATTACTGTATACAGCTTACTTAAGTAAAATGCACAAATCATAAGTGGACACTTAAAGAATTTTATCTTTTGCATATACTTGTGTAATCAGTACGCAGATCGACATATGGAAAATGTTCTCATGGCCCTTTGCAGTCAATAGCCTTCTCCTCAAATAGAACCACTATTCTGATGTTTACCACCATCGTAGTGATACTGTACCTGTTCTAGAACTTCACATACGTGAAAGCATATAGCATGTACTCCCTTGGCTCTTTTGCTCATGAAATGTCAGCGAGATTTGTGTGTTCTGTGTGTATCAGTAGCTCATGACTTTTGAGTTTTCGAGTAGTATTCCATTGTGCAAACAAAGCACAGTTGTTCTCCTGTTGATTGACATTGGGTTGTGTTCTGCTTTTGTCTATTATAAATAAAGCTATGAATATTCATACACATTTTTTATGGACATTCATTTCTCTTGGGTATACAGCTAGGAGTGGAATTTCTGCATTGTAGTGTAGATATATTTCAACTTTTTCTCTTTTTTAAATCTTATTGTCAGCTTTCTATACTTAGAAGGTTGGATTTTTTTTTTTTTTAAGATTTTACAGAGAGGAGAAGGGAAGGGGAAAGAGAAGGAGAGAAACAGCAGTGTGTGGTTGTCTCTTGGACGCCCCATGCTGGGGACCTGGCCTGCAACCCAGGCATGTGCCCTGACTGCGAATTGAACCTGTGACCCTTTGGTTCACAGTCCAGTGCTCAATCCACTGAGACACAATAGACAAGGCTATTTCAACATTTTTAAAAAACACCTACATAATTCTTCAAAGTGATTGTATCATTTTATACTCCTATTAACAGGGCATAGAAATTCTGGGTGCTTTTGGTGATTCCAAGTAACGAAATTATGTTGGAAATCACTGTGAAGTAGCACAGTCTCATTTAAGGAAAAGGAACGTGACATAAAAGACAAACATTGAATAGTTTGGAAGAGAACAAGAACGTGAAAAGATCATTATTGCCCCAATGATACCTCTCGAATGTCCTGATTTTGCCCGAAACTCACTATGTTTACAAATACACAATACATTTTGTCTCCTCCAAACTGTATACCTGGAAGATGGAGGAGGCCGTTCGTCCACCTTCACCAAATGTAGACTGATGGTGTTTCTAGTTTTTGCCAAACTGATAAATAAATATTTATACCTTAATTCTGCCTTTAGTTACTTTGCTTTGATAATTAATTGAATAGCATCTTATTGGTTTATTAATATTTGTATTTTTTTCTTAGCGAATTGACTTTTCATGTCCTTTGCACATATTCTCCGGTGTTTGTCTTTTCCCTGTTAATGTTTATATTGTTTTATATGGACTATTGCTTGTTACATATGTTGCAAATATTTCTCTTACTTTGTTTTTCTTTTATAAACAATAAAAAATGGTACTTATGTTTAAAAAATGGTACTTGCTTATCGGAAAACATTCAACCAATAGAGAAAAGATCATAGAAAGTTAAAAATTTTTACAAATTCTACTCTCCAGAGACAAAATGAAAAGCAAAATCCAGAAGTAAAAAAGTTATGCAAACGCACTTCAGACATCTCTCTGTGCATTACAGGGAAAACTAGGTATGCAGTTTGAAGTTTAGAAGAATTGCCTAAGATTACAACAGTTATCGAAATGGCTATATTTAAGATAATTATTTCTTTATTATAAAATGTATTAATCTTAAAAGATCCTTTATTGTAAAGAAACTTCATGAATTTGGAATAATATTTGAACCATATAATTTAACTTTAAACGATGCCTTTGGAAATCTTTTCTTTAAAAGTTGAAAGGTCAGCAAACATACTTTTTCCTCTGTTTTCTCAACACTTCTAAGTTCTTTAGTTATTTCACTATTATAATGTCAAGTTTTATGATATTTCCAGTCTTTTTCCCAACTGTAGTTTCTACATTTGTCAATATTCTACTTTAAAACACATCATCAGCATTCCTTTTACCTTGGCATGGCATTCATATTTCCTTTATTTTGGTTTACTGCTTTTTATACTTATTTTAATATTCTAATAGTTTCTTCACGAAGGGCTCGCAGGTGTTAGATTCCCGGCATCCTTGCAGATATTGAAGTATTTCTCAGTTGCTACTACACTGGAAGAATGACTTGGTTGGGTATACGGTTGCTGAGCCATGCCTCACTTCATTCGGAACCTTAGGGATATCGCCCCACTGTCTCTGATATTGAATGTTGCCTTGGACAGTTCTGAGATCAGCAAGAGTTTCGTCGAGCCCCTCCCCAGCACACACACTCGCACATTCCGTACGTTTACATATGACTTTCTTTTTCTGTCTAGATGCCCGTCTGATTTTTCTTTCTCTAACATTTATATTTTGGTTACTCTAGATATTATGACATATATCTTTGACTTCTCAAAGTCTGATGTTACTTGGAACTGTTATCCTCTTCCTGGACAATGTTAAGCCATTTGACTCCATTTAACTTGCTGTCAACTTGTGTACTATTATGGTGTATTTTAATTCTTTATACATTTTAAACCGTATAAAGCATGATAATAATAATAGTTGTTGATTTTTATACAGAACGTATTCATTTATGTAGAGAGATACATTTAGCTTTTCGTTGCTCTTTTTGCAGCTCCAAGCTTTGATATGGAATCATTTTCCTTCTGACTGAAGAACATTCTTAATTATTTCCTTTATCATTATGAAGTGTGGTCTGGATATGCTACTCATAAATTCTTTCATTTTTGTTTGCCTGTATTTCACCTCCATTGCCCAGGTCTAGTTTGCCGAGTACTGAGTTCTAGATTGATACTAGACTGCTTTCAGCCCTTTGAAGGCGTGGGTCCTTGTCTTATGTTTGGTTCCATTGTTTCTAATGAGAACTCTGTCACCAGGCAGTCTTGCTGTTCTTTGAGGTAAGGAGTCTAGCTCCGTCTTTTGATGTTTGAGTGCTGACAACTTTTAAGCCTCCCCACTCTCTCTTTCCTTCTGCTCTACATCTGGACAAGCGGATCAGAACATCTGGGTGCTCCTGTCCTTGGTCCTGCTGGGGGGCTCCAACCACAGGGGTCCCTGCCTGCACGAGGGCACCCTCAGCCTGGCCCTACCTCCTAACCGTGGTAAACACCCAGGCCAGTGTCCCCTCTGCTCTCTGAAGTCATCTAGCTCTGCTTGCGAGGCCCGCCCTGCTCTGCCCAGAGACCTCACTCCTGGAAGCAGTGATTTTCCGCAGCCTTTTTGTGGGCACAGCATCTTCAGCTCCCACATTTGAACCAAACTTTAGATGGGGGGCCATTGATTATAACTCCTATTTTAGAGACTCAGTTGTTTAGCTTTCATTAATTTTACTATGAAGTAGTTAATTGTTTTATTTTTTCTTATAGTCTGCTGAGGTCTTCTTGACCCTATAGCTTGATGGGTTTTTTTTTTTTTTACCAGTTTTGAAAAATTTTCAGCCATAATCTCTTCCGCTACCACTCCTGTCCGATTCTCCGTCACCTCTCCTGGGACTCCATGATACGTGTCAGTACTCCTCCCTTTCTTTCTGACCCCCTTTCTGTATCCGTCTCCCGTGTTTCACTTTATTTTCTTCTGACCTTGTTTCCAGTTCAGGAAATTGTTTTCACCCGTGTCTATACCTGTACATCAAGTTCTCGATTTTGCTAGTTATGTTTTTCAGTTTAAGAATTTTTATTTCAATCACTTCTTGTTTCTCTTGGTTTTTGTTTAGGTCCTCTTACCTCTTAATGTCTGTTTACTTTAAATCAGTGCATGTCCCATGAGGGAATCCGTCTGCTGCTACCAGAAGTGGAAGCTCTAGTCTCTAATTTATTTCATCATCATGTCTAATGTTCAATAACTCCATTAGGATAGAACTTGCTGATGAATATTTTGCAATCAATTGCCCCCACCATTATTCCTCAGGATGTACTATTTCTTTATTTTAGGCAGGTTTACTCCAATTATTGTTGTTATATACTGTATTTTTCAGAGTATAAGATGTGCTTTTCGCCCCCCACCCCAAATTTGGGAGGAATAATGGTTGTTAATGCTGCTGTCGAGTTCTGTTTATATTTACATTGGTGAAATATTATGTTCCTTATGTTATTAAATATTTTACCACAGTTTTTTGCTTCAAAATTGTTTTTCCTGTTTTCCTTCTCTAAAATCTAAGTGTGTCTTATGGTCCGAAAAATACGGTACTATTGTACTATAAATAATAGTAAAAGTAAACTCCCTCTATATAAAGTGTATGTATATATTAAATATAAGTATATATAAAGTAAATATATGCATATAAAGTAAATATATATGGTCCCTTTTTTTCTTTCTCAGAATATCAATTATGTATATGTTGATTTATCTTTGTGTTTTTTAAAGATTTTATTTATTTATTTTCAGAGAGAGGGGAGGGGAGGGAGAAAGAGAGGGAGAGAAACATCATCATGTGGTTGCCTCTCACACTCCCCCAACTGGGGACCTGGCCCACAACCCAGGCGTGTGCCCTGACTGGGAATGGAACTGACAACCCCCCTGTGAACCGCTCTGCAGACTGGCGCTCAATCCACTGAGCCACACCAGCTAAGGCTGTTTTTTTAAATTTTATCATCCCTTTAATAATCCTTTAAATATCCATTCTTTTTTCTTACTGTTTGAGTGATTACCTGAGCTTTGTCAGCCAAGGGCCTGGCTGTATTTTTAGTCATACATACTCAATAGTTTTCTGCTTCCAGTATGACTTTAATCTCTATAATGTTTTCATTTTCCATTTCTATCTCTGCTTTGTCGGCTCACTTTATTGCTCCTTCTATTATCTTACGATCTCTTTTGAAGCTTTTTGAAACTTTGGTTTTCTTTTTGAGGTCCTTTTTAAAAAGGAAGTCTTATGTAAGTAAGTCTTTGAGACTGAAGAATCATTTGCATGAGCTCATCTCTTTCTTTATGTGTGCTTTTTATCTCGTGTTGTTTTCTTTCCTTTTTTTGTCTTAGATATGAATCTGGTCCCTTTTCATTTGTGGCTCATCTTTACATGGGGTCAACTAGTTATTGTGTGGGGAGAGACTTGGGGTGTGGGCCGAGCCAGAGCTGTCTGTGGCTTATATTCAGGATCTGTGGCTTTAAATGTGCTGTCATTTAGTGAGTGAACTGCCTTACCCTGGCCTTAATGCTCCCCTTAGGTCTTGAGGGTCAAGTGCGGTCCAGAGTCATTCCCTTCAGTTCACTGACTTTCTGGGTCATCGTCTGACATCCCACCTGCTTTCTTTTTGCATTATCTCTGGGAGTCTCGTTTGGTTCAGAGTCTTAGAAAGCACATAATCCAGATTCAAAGAAAGAGAGTGAGTGTGCTGTTTCTGCACATCTGGAGTGTCCATTTAGGCCGCGTCTAGGCAGCAGAACAGTCCAAATCTAAAGGTGGAGGTAAATTTCCTGAGCTGGTGACCAGTGACTTATAATGGGTGTCCCATCCTCAAGGCCTTGGCCAGTGTCTCAGGACTGCGTTTATAATGGAGATCCTCATGTCACAGCAGCTGCTGCTGGGGGTCAAGGGCCCTTGGTAAGCTTCTTTTGTTTAGGCTCAAGCCAGCTCGTTGAGCTGACTTCTTCCTTGCACCAATCTGAGACTTACTCACTTTTCCCCTCAGTAATAGCCACTCCCCACCGCAAATTCGGGTTCTCCTCTTCCAAAACCTAGTTGGGAAAGAAACTCAGCTCTCCAGCTGTCCTGAAAACAAACGCCCAAACCTTTGTGTTTTAAGTGTTTTATTGTTTGCTCCCTTGGGCAGAAGGTATCTCAGAGTCAACAGAATAAGGGAGACATAAAGTCTGTGGAAGTGTGAGGTCCTGACTTCAGGCTTAAAACCTCTGACCTTTCTGAGGCAGATTAGTGTAAGGTCTTTGGCCTTATTGTAGCATATTGTATTGGGTCAGAAGCTGAGTTCTAGGTTCAAACCCTGGTTCCACCCCTTTCTAATGGTATGATTTAGTGTAGTTACTTGGCTTTATCATTCCTTAGTTTCATCCTTGTTAAGTGGATATGATACTAGCACTTGCCTCCTGGGATTATTTTAAGGATTAGATGAGCTACTACTATAAAGGGGGTCAGGTTGTGCCTTGTACATAGTATGTGTTCATGAACATTTGCTATTATTAGGAACTCTGATTTTGTTCCTAAGCACAGAAATCAGTACCCTCATCCTCACATCTCCCACTCTTCTTAGAAAGGTCATCGTGTAGAAGGGGCTTCACGGAGGAAGGGAGCCCATAGAGGAATAGCCTTCATAAAAACTCTTCACCGAGGAGAACTCTTTTGAGTTCTTCTATAGGGATCCTAAAATCAGGAGGACTCTTCCCTGAGGACATTTCTCCATGAGCACCTTTCCCCTTTAAGGGGCCTTTCTTCATAATGTTCTTTCAACCATGAGGGCCTTTCTTCTGTGAGGATCCTACCTCTAAAAAGACTCCTTTCCCATGAAGACCCTTTCCCTGTGGGTACTAATCCTCCCAAGAGGGCGTTTTCCCTGTCAAATATTATCTCCAGGAGATCCTTTCTCCTTGAGGACCTTGACTTAAGAGAATCGTTCCTCTATCAGAACTTTTGTTTCTTAGAGACTCTTATAGCCAGTAGGAGACTCAGGAGACTGTCTTGGAAAATTAGCACCTCATTTTTGGAGAATTTCTCTTCCCCAAACCCTTCAGTGAGGTCACTAGGCCCCAGTCATGGGCCAAATATGGCCTCTCTTAGCATTGTGCACAACTGGCCAAGGGCTTTCTCTTTAATTTGGGTATATTATACGTCTGGCTTTCGGGAGAGAACCACTGGTGGCAGGTGGGCAAGGACCAGATCCTCATTTACGGGCAACCCTGGTTATTTTCCTTCAGCTGAATATGCAGTGACAGAAAAGTGCAGGTCGCGTGCCTGTTAGCTCAGGAAGCCCTGACAGCAGACTTGCTTGTGGGACGACAGAGCAGCAGGGCCAGAGCAGGGTAGGCATTCTTCTCCAGGAAGGTGCATGACGTCGGGGTGGAAATCTGTGGTCACTGCTCTCAAGGAAC
>PVKM010021168.1:0-22792 GCA_004027735.1 Carollia perspicillata
TTCCCTCCCAGCCTCCATACCTGGGCAACACCAGGATACCCAGAGGTCACAGGCCTTCCCTGACCCCACAGAAAGAATAACACAGAACCCTGTGGAAACGTGGTCTCTGGTTCTGTTCTTATGTGGAATTTTCAGGAAGAATTCTCAGAGAGGATTTCTGTCAGATAAAAGTATCACCTTATCACACCAGCTAAGTTTACTTTTCCTGAACTACCTCAGTTTCCCAGGATGAGCTCCCAGTTCTGACACCAATTTTCATCTCATACTGACGGGCCTACTAATGAGTTTCTGAACCTTTATAAACACTCTGGATTTGTTTTAAAGCCACTTCTATCAGGCAATAGACTGGGCCATGCTCCTGATCTTGGCTTTAGCCATCTTCTGCATCACTGTAGGCTGCCTTTTGCCATAAGGGACTGGTAGCTGCCCACACCTAGGATGCTGGTGGCTGGGCACCCCTTTCAGTTCCTCAGCCCTGTGGGAAAACACCCTCTAAGCCCTTTGCCAGCCCCAGCCTTAGCCCTGCCTCCTTTGCTACGAACAGTGGTCCTGGGTGATACAGATGATCCATGGCCTGCCATGCTCTCCTCCTTCATCTTGCAGGTGGACAGCTGTGACAGACACCAGGCATGGGTCCTCCCAGACCCCATGGCTATCAGAGCAGGGCGAATATTGCCACCTCTCCTGTCCAGAGGGAACAGCTGGTTGAAGCCCTTGCCCAAGCACCAGATAATATCCTGAGCCATATTCTTGATCTTGGCTTAGGCGTGTTTTACACTTTCATTCCCATGCTGCCATGTGAGTGGAAGTATATTGATTGTGAGTTATTCTACAATGGGGCAGCACCTGCCTGTTGTCTAGAGTGGGGAGGGGCTTCCGAAGGACTCCTCCACCAGAGCAGCAAAGTTCGCCTCTCTCTCCCCATTTCTCACCCCCATTGCCAAGGGCCTGAACTGCCCCACCCCTACCTCTGTTCTCTGTGCTGCTCACTATCTTGGTCAGGGTCCCTGCTAGAAGTGCAGATGCTTACACAGGAGTCTCCTTCCTTCACCTGCAATTGGTGCAGAGTGAGTGCACCTGGCTTCCAGGGAGGTGTCAGAGGTGGGGGCATCAAAGGTGGGGGGTGCGGTGCTCAGGGAAGGGAGAAGAGAGCCGGAAGAACAGACAGAAGGTGGAGACCTGTACCACCGAAGCTTTCTAAGCAATGCACAGGTGTCTATAGCTGTTGTCAAATGAAGAACACTGAGTTTAATAAGACCTTTGAAAGAATGCTGAAGCCTTTACAATGTACAGCTCAAATTTGCTCACCCTAAGCCTCTGCCAGCTGCATGCTATGGCTCTGCCCCCCATGATTTGTGATGAAAATGTGACTACCAACTCCCTTCCTTCTTTTTATTATAAACTTGAACCTAAGATAAAATTGCCTCTGAAAGTAAAGCAGAGGCAGGGGTGTCCAAGCCCTGGAAGGTTATGAATGCGGCCCAACATAAAAGCATCAATTTACTTAAAACCTTTTTTTGCTCATCAGTTTTTGTTAGTGTTTGTATATTTAATGTGTGGCCTAAGACAACTAGTTTTCTTACATTGTGGCCCAGAGACACCAAAAGGTTGGAAACCCCTGGCCTGGGTGTGTGGCACCTACTCTATGACCTTTCCATTTCAGGGGCTAAACCCACCCTCAGTGTAAGTCACCAAGTGTGAATGGCCAGGTCATCTTGGGTAAAATGTGACCAAGTTTTGCTCAGTGATCATTCTTGTGGGTGACATGTGTGTCAACAGGCCAACATGGACCTGGTTGAGTGCTAAGTGCTGGTCAAGGCATTTGGTCAGAGGAGAGAATAGATTCTCTTCCACACAGGGTGTGAGGTATAATTGTATTTGTTCTTGGTTTGGACAACTTCATGTCCAAGGGGGCTGTAGACAGCTTTGTTGACTATATAAGCAGGATATTGTCAGCCTCAAAACAGCACCCGAATGTTACTGGTAATTGGACCTTGGTTCAGTAATCTCAACACTTGAGTTCTGGCTAAGAGAGAATTCAGAGCCAAGACTCATATACAAGCAAAAGTTTATTTGAAAAGTCTCAGAGGTAGAAGAAATGGGCTCAGAGCACAAGTTGCAGAAGCCAAAGAAGGGCCCTTGGAACTTAGGAGAAAGAAAGCAAGGATATATGCAGCTGATCACAAGGGCTAGGGAAAGACACAGGTGAAAGAGAGAGAGAGCACGCGAGTGAGCGCTCCTGAGAGCTCACACTGGGTCCTCTGTCCTCTCTGAAGGTGGGATCTTAAGGGAGGTCCCAGGGGAGGATCTCAGCAAACTATTCATTCAAACTATTCATTCAAACTATTCAAACTATTCAGCTGTCCAGGTGTGTCCTTTCAGGGTCGTGGTTTCCACTAATTGGTTGGCACTAGGGCAAGAGGTCATTAATCAATGCAGCTAGTTCTAAGGTCAGCCATGGCGTCAGTGTCTGGTTTTGCTGCTTTTCTGGGCCTGGAGCTGAAACTCAACTGAGGCCTAGATGTTATTGGTAGTTGGACCAAAACTCTATCTCTGTGGTGAACAGACCCAAGGCTTCATTACTAAAATTATTTGATGTGGGTCAGAACCTCATTGTCTTGAGGGCTTAATGCTTAAGGGAGTGGTTTTGTGAGGGATTATATGGGAATCATTTGAGGCTATCCTCTGGCCCCTTGTTCTTCCTCTAAGGGGGTCTAAACCCCATGACCAGTGAGTGATAGGCTAGGGGAGGAAAGGTCACCCTGGATGCAGAGTCCTTGTTTTCCCAGTTGTGCCTATTGTTAAGTACCTGGGGCTTTCTGCCCTGGTGACCTTCCATACTACTGTGCTCATGCTTATCTAAATGCCTACTACATTACCACTGTTGAATCTTGGGGGCCCTTTACCCTGGAAACCTCACCTTTTTGTTCCCAGGGTATATATTCCCAAAAGGTGGTTTGTCCACAGCCCAGCAGTGTTGGCTTGGGAAATTGGCCACAGGCAATTCTGCAGAGCTGGCTGGGTAGGCCCAGGTCAGGTCAGCACCTCAAGTTCAAGGCTGAAGGTTCAAGTATGGTCTATGCTGATCAACACTCCCTGGCAGTGGTTTTGTATGTGAGCTGAGTGTAGACATGGGGGCAATGGGCTTAGGCTACACACCTCAGTCTCGGCCTCTCCTGCTACCCAGGAAGATGCCCCTTCCAGCCACTCCACCCACCTCCATGTCCATCCACCTGCCCCACTGTCTACCCTTCTCACCGCCATCCACCACACCAACTGTCAGTTTCTGACAAGGGCCATTCTACTCTTGCTCCACAGAGGAAGGGGCTGTACCTGGGTCACAGTGCCACTTCCTGCTATCTCGCCATCTTTGGTTGTCACCCTCCTATCTTGCCTCTCAGGAAGTGCTCCTATTGCCCAGTAACCGTACAAACAAACCCAGAGGCTACTCAGGCTTCAGGGAGCAAGTTAGGGTGACCATCGTGCCAGAACCTTATTAGCATCACCTGCTGTGACAGTGAGGCCTGGCCCAGCACTGACTACCTATCTTGCTGTTTCACACCCTATACAGGAGCCTAGTCTTGTTCTCAACAGCAGAGTAGAGGAGGCTCAGGCCTTACCCTCAGACCCATAAGCTCCAGTGGCTATGGGAAGGGCCCCAGTGTCATCTTATCCCCCACATGGCACTGGGGGGGTCTGGTCAGTCCTGTCCCCCTCATATGTCCCCCAGTGCATGACCAGTTCTTAGCCATCTCCCCAGCCCCACTTTCGAGCTCTTCCTGGCTGTGCATCTGCCCATCCCACACCCAGGCACCAGCTTTCCTGTCTGATCCTCTTTGTGCCTTCCTCTTACCCACCCATTTTGGGTGTCTCAGAGCCCCACTCCCCCAATCCAGGTAGGCCTCAGGGCTCTGGGTCTGCACTCAGTGCCTAGAGGTTGAAGGATAAGGGAAGAATAAGCAACTGTGGGCAGAACCAGCCTCCACTCAGGCTTGTTGCACATTGTGTACGTTTGTGACCAGAGCTTCATCAAGACAGGATCACACATACAAACCCAAGCCCCAGAACCCCCAGGTGACTCCACACTAAGGCCCACCTTGCAGACAGAGTCTGAGAAGGAGTTTCCACAGGACAGAGCCCTAGTCCCACCTCCCTGTTCAGAGCCTGTACTGCCCTGCTTGATGGCCCTTCTGTAAAATCGCTGGAGCCTTTTGCATAAGGTATTGAGATAGATGACACCCCCACCCCAGGCAAAGAGAAGGAGACTCTATGGGTGGGGAGCATTTCCTACCATGCCTGCGCTTCCCTCTGCTCTTTGGGAAACTGGCTATAAACCCTGAATCCTTCCCTCCTGGCTCAGAATATGTCCCAGGGGTGGCCCTGCCAGTGTTTTTGCCCCCTTCTGTTTGGTGGCTGTGAAGATGGTGTGCTCATTTCCAAGGGAAAGAGAGTGGAAAGACAGGATATACTCCTACTGGGACTTCTAAGACCCAGTGAGTAGAAATCATCATGCCTCCAGCCTGCTGCCACCAGGACTTAGCCACTAAATGATGATCCTTATTCTGAGGCATGAGCAAGTTCCCACACATTTTTCTTTGCTGTAATTAAAACCAGGGTTGCCCTAAGATCTGATTTGCCTGGGACAGTCCCATTTGGCACCTGCTGCCAGCCCTGACCATGTGTCTGCCACTTTGACAGACACTTGTCATTGATCATTACATTAAATCCCACTAAGGACTCTCCCATTCATAGCTTTAGTACTTCCACTTGGAGGCCAACAGGAGATAATGAAGCCAAACTCACCTCCTAAGTGCAGGAGGGTCTTTAAATTTCTGAGCTAAATACTTTCTCTCTCCTACTCTAGCAGGACAAATCCTTTCAGTGTCTAAGAACATAAGATCTGAAACAAGCGCAGAACTTTGTAATGCAAGAATACTAAATTGGATTGGGTCTCTTACACTTTCTATCCTGAACTTCAAATGTTCCAAGGTCAAAATAGGCTTTATTACTTAAGAAAAGGATTTATCATTCTACTTAATTGACATCAAATATCAAAATTGATTCAAGAAGAAATCCAAATTTCTAATAGACATGTAATAAGTAAACACATTGAACTAGAAATTTAAAATTTCCATAAAGAAAGTATTAGGTTGTGATGGCTATACTGGTGATTCTACCTAATACTTTCAGAAAAAAAAAATGCTGACCATGTACAAACTCTTTCAGAAAACAGAGAGGAAGTTATACTTCCCAACTCATTCCATGAGGCTGGTACACTATAGCAAACAAACAATGTTTCCGGTCAAGATGGAGGTATAGGTAAACATACTTTGCCTCTTCTCACAACTACAGCAAATTACAACTACACTACAAAACAGCTATCACTCAAATTTTTCAGAAAATTGAGCTGTATGGAAGTCCAACAACCAAGGATTTAAAGGAGCCACACTCATCCAGATGATTAGGAGCAGCAGAGACAGAGAGGTTCACAGAGAAGCACAGAGATGCAGAATGGGCAGTGCCACATGTGGTGGATAAAAATCAGGAGGGATACATTGGGAGTGAGGGATCTTAGCTTCAGACCAGAACACATAGCCCAGAGTCCCAGTGCCAAAAAGATAAGTCCCCATAACTTCTAGCTTAAAAACCAATGGTGGTTGGGGCTGAAGACTAAACTGCAGGATTCTCAGAAAACTCCTCTTAAAGGGCCTGCAAAGGACTTAGGACTTATGCAGACTCACTCCCTCTGGGATTCAGCACTAGGGCAACAGCTGGAAAGGTACCAGTGGCATAAGGGGAGAAGTTAAAGTGACTGGCAACAGAGCAAGTGCTGGGAGACAGCTTCCTCCCAGGCAAAACTCCAGAGGCCAGGCAGTGGCATTGTCCCATCTCTGAGCCCTCCTGCACACAGAGCCACAGAGCTGTGACACAGGTCACCCTGTCCTGGTGATTACCCAAGTCACTGCCCCATACAACTTATAGGTGTGCTTTCTACAATAGGTCATGCTACTAAGACAGGGAGTCAAAGCGGCTCTATCTAATACACAGAAACAAACACAGGGAGGCTGCCAAAATGGGGAGACAAAGAAGCATGGCTCAAAAGAAAGAACAGAATAAAACTCCAGAAAAAGACCTAAACAAAATGGAGATAAGCAAGCTATCAGATGCAGAGTTCAATACACTGGTTATCAGGATGCTCAAGGAATTCTTAGGTTACTTCGACAGCATTAAAAGACCCAGACAGAAATGAAGGTTACATTATGTGAAATAAAAATCTAAAGGAACCAACAGTGGAGGGGATGAAGCTGAAAATCAAATCAAGAATTTGGAACATAAGGAAGAAAAAAGCATTCAATCAGAACAGCAAGGAGAAAAAAGAATTTTAAAAAAAGAACAGGACAGACTAAGGAGCCTCTGGAACATCTCCCAACATCTGAATCATAAGAGTGCCAGAAGAAGAGGAAGAGCAAGAAACTGAAAACCTTGAGTAAGTTTCTTAAATCTCTCTGAGTCTGTATTTCTTCACGAGAAAATAAAGGGGTATTAATATCTACTTCACAGGGTATAATGCATGTGAAGACTAAATGAGGAATTATAAATACTTCACCCAGTGTCTGGTTCAAGAATGATGCTCAGTAAATAGTAGTTGCCACTCACCCACCACACACTGGCTTTGGTGATGCGGACACTAGCCAGCAGTGTCTGCAGCATTCTGGATGAGAATAAGTCTACCAAGACATGATCTGCTTGGGGAGGAAAGGTGGTCACTCTCTCAAAGGAGAAGGGCCAAAAATGGGCTTTCTCCCATTCCATGGGCTCTTATTGGGTTTAATTTGCATAGGAATACAGGTAAAGCTCATCAGTCATTGTCAGCCAGAAATGATTAAACAATAGATAGCATTCAAAGAACTCTGAGGGCTTATTCTGAGTCAGGGTTAGATAGTTAAAGGGCCATAAAACTTTGGGGAACAAACTCACTTCCTGCTTGGACCCTTATCATTTAAATGGAAGGTATTAGCAAAGTAAGTTTCATAGGATTTTATGCATTCTTTCTTAGGCCTGATTGCCCCAGGAACCCACTCTTTCCAGAAGAGGGCCATACCCACCTCTGGCATTGTTTCAGGCTTAAGACATTGTTTCAGGCTTAAGTCAGGCAGAGAAAGTAAGGCAGCCAAGAGATTAGGAGACTTCTTGCAGACAGAATGAGGACTCAGGCTATGTCAAAGCTGAGGGGTGAAGGTCCATCACCCCCTTTTTCTATAGCCCCCCAATTTCTTCCCTGAGGGCCCCCTCATGACCATGCCTCTCTTAGGTCATTCCTCCTTTGAGGAATCTTACCCGTCATTGGCTAACCGGTCATCCACCTGAGGCAAAGCAGGGTAAGGTGAAAGGAGGCAGAGGCAACACCCCTACAAGGAAGGTAAGCTTTGTCTCCTAAGTGGCTTATGGTCCCAAGGTCTTTTTACTCAGCCTTAGCCATGGGAGGTTATAGTTTCTGAAGCTGGGCAGGGCAGTTACCAACACTTTGGAACTTGGTGCACAGAATTTCATTAATCATAACCCTTGTTTGGGTACACAGATTCATCATTGATCTATGCTCGACCTGCTTTTTAAATTCACTCAATGTTTTAGTTATTTCTTTTTGATAACAGAAGAAGGACCACCACCCAACAAAGGGCAGGGTCCTGACATGGTCTACACATGCTGATGTGCCCCTCCCTGCAAGTCCTTTTACCCCACCCATGTTCTTCATTCTCATGTTTTCCTTTTAATTTAGTGTTTTAGATTATATGTATTTCTAAAAGGTCCATACATGTGATAAATTGATTACTTATATTTTACAAAAAGGACACTGTTTACATAATATTTGGATCTTTAGAGAATCACCTTTTTCATTTAATACTAAATTGCCAAGACTGTTCACATTGTGTCATGGCAGTCTGTTTGCTTTTGCTTCTGTAATCATCTTGTCCCACACCACATTTACCCACCTCCTCTGCTGTAAATGGACCTCAGAATGGTTCCCAGAATTTTACCTTCCAGCTGGTGCTATATGCTCAACTTTGACACATCCCTTGTTGTAAGTGTGCAAGTCCTACTCTCAGAAGTGGAATTGCTGGGTACATAATTGTTTAGCTCTGTTAGACAATGTCAGACTGTTTTCTGAAGTGCTTGGCCACAACAAAAGCCCTGTACTCATTAGGCAGAGTACTAATGCACATGCAGAAAAGCCCACATCCTTCACCCAATACAATCACATTACCAGCCACACAGGCAATGAATGTCCTGACACTCAGAAGGCGAAGGGATTGCCATTGTCCCAAAGCTATCAGTGGAAGTGCTGGGTGTGTCTATCTCTAGAATGTATTTTGTTGCTACATTCCTCTTTGGAAGCATAACAAATACTATATCATATGTTCCCAATTATTTTTCTTTCTGTGGGTTGCAAACAATCTCTTGCCTATGGAAAGAGACAGTGTTGAAAATGAAGGCTTAGCTTCGGTTAAGATATTTTGCTGTTTTAGTAGGCCTTGTGGATAAACCCAGGTCACCACCTCCCAGTGAGGTGTCCCAAATACTCAGCTTTGGTCTCCATTGCAAATAGGGTCGAGCTCTGTTCTTGTGTGCCAGGAACTCAGGGTAGGTGGATGGGGGCCCTCTGCATCCTCCCTCCTGGGCACTCAGGGTAACTTTTCTTTGCTCTGCAGGAGCCAAGGGGCTGGTATTGTCTGGGTTCCCCACCCAGGAGCCCTTCTCCAAGATTCTGATCTGGCTGCAGTCAGCCATGGAAAACCTGCCCCTCCTGACACAGTGAAGGGCAGCAGCCAGAATGTGCCATCACAGGAGCCCCAGGACACCCTCTAGAGGGCCAAGAGGGCCAGCATGCACCATCCCCCACCATCATCACTGTAATATAAATCAGTCAGAGGAAGATAAATGTCATTTAATATCAGATGATGAGTGCCCCCTACAGCCTAACCAGCTTCCAGAACCTAAACAGGAAGTGACTCTGTGTCAGGCCAAGTAGTCTGGCTGAGTGAGACTCAGTGACCAGGACCAGCCTGTCCCCACTCTCCACTGTGGTGCTCAGTTGCTACTCTAATGAGATAGAAGAAGATACTCCTCCAGAATATCCTTTGGCTCTGCTACTTGATGACCCAGAGGTTGGAGAGTAGACTGACCTCAGAGCTTTTTAAAATAAAAGAAAGAAAATGGAGAGGTTGGCAAGATGGCAGAGGAATGAAGGGAAGCCACACTAACCTCCTCCCAGGACCAATCTGGAATTATAACTAAATTGTGGAGAAATCACCCAGGACAAACAACTGAACAAATAGTGAGAGACAAGCCTTATAACCTGAGACAGAGAAAAAAATCAGCTTGGGCACTAACTGACTGGTAAGGAATGCAGTAGAGACTCGAGAGGGCTGGCCGGGCACCCACAGGCTGCAGCACCAGAGAGATAATTAAGCCGTCAATTTGATCCCCCTGAGAAGAATGGGGTCTAAACCCCAAGTTGGGATCCCCAGCCTAGAGCACCAGAGCCCAAAAAGGGCACAGATAACAACTGGTGGCGAAAAGCGGCACAGTTGCTCTCTTCTAAAGAAGGATGGCTAGAGACACAAAGAGCCATTTAAAGGGCCATCGCACAAATTTTCATTTGGTGCCTCTTGCCTGGGTCTCCAGCAAAAGTGGGGCAGAGTGGGCTGGAAATGCCTGGGGAGACACGGGGGACAGAAGCTTTGGAAGACAGCTGAGAGAGTAGCTGCTGGGATCCTAGTGCTGAATCATCACCCCTACAGCAGCAACCATCTGTGCTCAGGCAAACTACTCCCCTCCGTGCAGCAGCAGCCTGAGGGGAAATCCAACACCAGGAGGGATTCTGCCTTGCTCTATGCGGCTTAAGCCTGACTACTGAGTGCAGAGTGACTAGATTAACAACTGAAGGAAACAGCCACTGACAATAGGTCCCTTGCAGACTCAGAGCAGGCTGCCTAAGCTCAGACGGGGTCAACATCTGACATCACCAGAGGTGGATCCAGAAAGAAAAAACAGTGGTAAATACTAGAGGCTACCTAGATATAATCCACTGTGGTCTTCTCCATGACTAGCGATATTTTCTATCCTTCATAGCTTTTTAACTTTCATTTCTTTTCCATCAAGTTTGTGCATATTAAGTCACTAGAATGTATACTATAGTTTATTTTTCTCATTTCTTATAACAATCTTAATCTTTTTAAACCCTTATTAGTACTGCTTAATTTGCTGTTGATAGTGGGATTGCATAGAGGAGATAATTTTGCGGAGGTAGGTTTGTTCCCTGGGCTTTGTGATTTTCTTCTGGCAGCACCTATACAACAGCATACAAGACATGGTAGGCACAGTGACCTTCAGTCACCCAGTTCAAGGGAAGGACTCACCAAAGAATAACCCAACAGCAATCAAAAGCAAATTACATTCAGAGAGCCAACCTAAGTGGCATAAAGGGCATCTGAAGAGCATCAAGTGCTGGAGATCAAAGACACTGCACCACTGAATCTCACAGGTCTTCTATGGTGTGAACCATAGAAGTTCACACCACAAGCTCAGGGAGCCAAATAGATCAATTTAAGAAGCAGAAGCAAAGAAGAAAAGTCTCACAAATAATGGAAAAACAAAGAAATAACACCCAAACAAAAGGAAAGGAGGAATCCTTGGAAAGAGTGCTAAATGAAATACAGGCAACTCAACTATCAGATATTGAGTTCAAAACTATGGTTATGAGAAAGTTCAATAAGATCAGTGAGAATTACCAAAAACTTCATGAAAGCTACAAGGAACTTACTGCAAAATATATCAGCATGAAAAAAGACAGAGAAACTATCAACAGCAGCAAAGAGGAAATGAAGTATACAATTTATGAATTGAAGAACACAGTGGAAGGAATCAAAAGAAGGATCAATGAAGGACCAATCCTGCAGAGGACCGAATCAGCAAGCTGGAGAACAAGGTAGAAATAAATCCCCAAAAGAGCAAGAAAGGGAAAAAAGACTCAGAAAGAACAAAGAGGAGTTAAGAGAAATACAGGACAGCGTGAAATGTAATACTATCCCTATAATAGAGATAACAGAAGGAGAAGAAGAGCAAGGGTTAGAAAACTTGTTTAAAAAAGTAATGATGGAAAACTTCCCTAATTGAATGAGAGAAAAAGTTACACAAATCCAGGAAGCACAGAGGGTCCAAGTCAAGAGGAACCCAAAGAGGCCCACTTCAAGACACATCATAATTAAAATGGCAGAACTCAAAGACAAAGAGAGCATCTTAAGAGCAGCAAGGCAGAAACAGGAAGTAACATACAAGGGAGCCCTGTAAGACTAGCAGCTGACTTCTCAACAGAAACATTATAAGCCAGAAGGGAATGGCAAGGAATATTCCAACTAATGAAAAACAAAGGCCTGCCACCATGACTACTCTACCCAGCAAGGCTCTCAATTAAAACAGAAGCCAAATAAGGAGTTTCCAAGGCAAAAATGGCTGAAAGAATATGCCTCCTCCAAACCAGCTCTGCAAGATATGCTGAAGGGACTGCTTTAAGAAAAGGAAGAAAAAGAATGAGAGAGAGGGACACAGGTATGAAGGAAGTAAAATGTCAATGAATAAGTACCTATCAATAATAACCTTAGATAGTAATGGATTAAATGCTCCAATCAAAAGACATAGAATAGCTGAATGGATAAGAAAATATGTCCCACACATATGATGCCTACAAGAGACCCACCTCAGAAAAAAAGACTTACAGAGACTGAAAGTGAAGGGATGGGAAAAAAATATTCCAAGCCAAATGGATAGGGGAAAAAAGCAGGAGTAGCAACAGTCATATCAGACAAAATAGACTTCAAAACAAAGGCCATAAAAAGAGACCCAGGAGGACACTTCATAATACTCAAGGGAAGAATCCATCAAGACATAAATATTATGAACATACATGCACCCAATATAGGAGTACCCAAATATACAAGGAAATTCTTGGAGGACTTCAAGATATAGGCAGCAACATAATTATAGTAGGGGGGTTAACATCCCACTATCAAAAATGGATAGATCTTCCAAACAAAATATCAACAAGAGTATTGTGGCATTCAACAATGTCCTAGATCAAATCAACTTAACTGATATATAGAGAGAGCCTTTCATCCCAAAGAAACAGAAATACACATTCTTTTCCAGTGCACATGGAACATTTTCAAAGATAGACCATGTGATAGGACACAAAACAAACCTCAACAAATTCAGGAAGATTGAAATAAAATCAAGCATTTTCTCAGACCAGAAGGGCTTGAAACTAGAAACCAACCTCAAGGCAAAAACTCAAAACACTCAAATATGTGGAGATTAAATAATGTGCCATTACAGTGAATGGGTTAAGAATGAGATCAAGGAAGAAATAAAAAAGTTCCTGGAAAAAAAAATGAACTCACAACAGTCCAACAACTATTGGACACAGTGAAGGCAGTCCTAACAGAGAAGTTCATAGTAATACAGGCCAACCTAAAATAGAGAAACATTTTAAATAAACAACCTAACCCTACATCCACAAGAACTGGAGGAACAACAACAAAGACAGCTCAGAGCAAGTAGAAGGAAGGAAATAACCAAGATCAGAGCAGAATTGAACAACATAGACACTAAAAGAACAATTCTAAGGATAAATAAATCCAGGAGTTTGTTCTGTGAAAAGATAAACAAAATCAACAAGCCCTTAAGCAGACTCATCAATAAAAAAAGAGAGAGGACCCAAATAAGCAAAATCAGAAATGAAAGAGGAGAGATTACAACTGATACCACAGATATACAAAGGATTGTAAGAAATTCCTGTGAAGAACTATATGCCAAGAAATTTGAAAACCCAAGTGAAATGAACAAATTTCTAAAAAAAATACAATCTCCCAAAACTGAATGAAGAAGCAGCTGAAAGCCTGAACAGACCAATAACAGCAAACAAAATTGAAGCAGTAATAAAAAAACTCCTGGAACACAAATGGCCTGGACCAGATGGTTTCACAGGAGAATTTTATAAAGCATTTAAGGAGGTGCTAACCCCTATCCCTCATAGACTATTCCAAAAAAATCCAAGATGGAAGACTTCCAAACTTTTTGTGAAGCCAGCATCAATCCTAATCCCAAAATCAGATAAAGACACAACAAAGAAAGAAAACTTCAGGCCAATATCACTGGTGAACATAGATGCTAAATCCTCAATGAAATATTGGCGAACTGCATCCAGCAATACATTAAAAAGATCATACACCATAATCAAGTGGGATTCATCCCAGGGATGCAAGGATGGTATCATATTCACAAATCAATAAATGTAATACATCCTATAGACAAAAGGAAAGATAAAATCTCATGATCATATCAGTAGATGCAGAAAAAACATTTGATAAGCTATAGCACCCATTTATGATCAAAACACTCAGCACAGTGGGAATAGGGGCAGCATATTTCAACATAATAAAGGTCATATATGAGAAACCTACAACCAACATCATACTCAATAAGCACTAAAGGCCTTCCCACTAAGGCTTTCCCACTAAGATCAAGAACAAGGCAAAGATGTCTACTTTCACCAATTCTATTCAATGTAGTATTGGAAATTCTAGCCATAGTGATCAGACAAGAAAAAGACATAAAAGGCATCCAAATTGGAAAGAAGGAAGGAAAACTATCACGGTTTGCAGATGACATGATAGTGTACATAGAAAACCCTATAGACTCCACCAAAAAAATACTCGACCTTATAAGTAAATTTTGCAAAAGAACAGGATACAAAGTCAATATTCAAAAATCAAAGGCATTTTTGTACACCAAAAATGAAATATCAGAAATCAGGAAAAAATTCCATTTGCTACAGCAACAAGAAGAATAAAGTACCTAGGAATAAATTTGCCCAAGAAGGTAAAAGACCAGTACCCAGAAAACTACACAACACTGAAGAAAGAAATTAAGGAAGACACAAACAAATAGAGGCATATACCATGTTTATGGATTGGAAGAATTAACATCATCAAAATGACCATACTATCTAAAGCAATTTATAGATTTCACAATTCCTATTAAAATACCAATGCCATATTTCATAGATATAGAACATAATTTTCAAAAATTTATATGGAACCATAAATGATGCTGAATAGCCACAGCAATTTTGAGAGAGAAGAACAAAGTAGGAGGGATCACAATAACTGATATCAAACTATATCACAAGGCCACTGTAATCAAAATAGCCTGGTACTGCCATAAGAACAGGCACATAGATCAATAGAACAGAACAGCGAGTCCAGAAATAAACCTGTAGGAGACCATGCTGTATGGTGTGAGCCCAGCTCCCACTCAGAGATGCATAGGACCCACATACACAGATAGGTTCTCCCGTGGGGAATCCTGCAATATGCCTAGGCTGCTTGGAGTCTTGCTTTTTGCTAAAAACTCCCTCAGCCAGATTTGTGGCAAACATTTACTGCAAAATAACTTCCTAAAATCCATGCTAAACCTTCCTAGGACCAGTGTAACTAGTCCAACCACTTTTCCCTTTTCGTTTGCAAATATCCTTCTTCTGTGATGTGATTAGAGGCATTGGCTCCTTTTTTTTTTTTTTTTTTGTAAAAGGTAACCACCTAAGCAACCTGGGCATAGTAAATGAGGACCATCATGTAATGTGTGGAAAAACCCAATAAAGGCCTATCATGATGGAGGCTGCAGCTTTTGCTCCCCTTGAGAGAAAAGCTATGCTGTCCCTTTTCCTCCACCAGACTCGGTAGTCCACCTGAATGAATGTCTCATTTCATCCATAATGATACGGACACTGCGGGCCAGTGTCCACATCATAAACCCATGTCTCTATGGTGAGTTTTATTTGACAAAACGGGCAGAAGCATAAAATGGAGTAAAAATAGACTCTTCAATAAATGGTGATAGGAGACCTGGGCAGCTATATGCAAACAAATGAAATTCGATCACCATGTACAAAAATAAACCCAAGGTGGATAAAAGACTCAAATATAAGTCACAACACTGTAAGAATTTTGGAGGAGAACATAAGGGAGGAAAATCTCAGATATTCCACGCAGCAATATCTTCACTGATATGTGCCCTATAGCAACAGACATAAAGGAAAGAATAAACAAATGGGACTTCATCAAATTAAAAAGTTTCTTCATGGCTAACGAAAACATCAGCAAAATGAAAAGAGAACCAACCGTATGGGAAAATATATTTGCAAATGATACCTCAGACAAGGGTTTGATCTCCAAAACATATAAAGAATTCACATGACTCCACTGCAGAAAGACAAACAATCCAATTAAAAAATGGGTAAAGATCCTGAACAGACATTTCTCCAAGGAGGACTTATAGAGGGCCCAGAGACATATGAAAGGATGCTCAGCATTACTAGCCATCAGAGAGATGTAAATTAAAACCTCGAGATACCACTTCACACCAGTGAGAATGGCTATCATAACCAAATCAACAAACAACAAGTGTTGGTGAGGCTGTGGAGAAAAGGCACCACTAGTACACTGTTGATGGGAATGCATACTGGTGCAGCCACTGTGATAAACAGTATGGAATTTCCTCAAAAGAACTAAAAATGGAACTGTGTTTTGACGCAGCAATTCCACTGCTGGGATTATACCCTAAGAACCCCGAAACAGCAATTCAAAAAAGTCTATGCACCCCAATGTTCATAGGAGCCCAATTTACAATTGCCAAATCCTGGAAGCAGCCTAAGTGCCCACCAATAAATGAATAGATAAAAAAACTGTGGTACATTTACACCACGGGATACTACGCAGCAGAAGGAAGGAACTCCTACCCTTCACGACAGCATCAGTGGAACTGGAGAGTGTTATGCTAAGTGAAGTAAGCTGTTGGGAACCACTCTGCCTCGTTTCGGGAGTTGTAACCACCCGCCGTGGCTAAGGCTGAGTGAGCAACCTCCGAACTGTGAGCCACTGAGGAAACAAAGCTTATCTCCCTGGCAAGAGCTCTGCTTCTGCCATCTCTAGCTCCCAACGCTTGGTCGGTTAGTCAGAGTCTATGGGTAAGACCCCTCAGAGGAGGGGCAACCCAACCAGACACGATCATGTGAGAGGCCATCAAGAAAGGACTGGGGTGGGGGGCTGCAGCAAAGTGGAGGCAAAGGACCCTCAAGCCAGCCCCCCACCCCCGGCTATTTTGACATAGCCTGAGTCCCCTTCCCATCTGGGAGAAGCATTTCTTGGCTCTAATCCACTTAAGCCTGAATCTATGACGGGGAGGGGGTGTAGCCATCTGCTGGCTACAGCGGGTTCCAGGGTGATTGGTCATAAGAAAGAATTAGTAAAATCCTGTGAAGCCTGCTTTGCTAAGAGTGCTCTCATTCATATGATAAGGGTCCGGGCAGGAAATGAGTATGTCTCCTAAAGTTTTTTGCAACCCCCTTACCTGACAGACACTGACTCAGATTAAGCCCTCAGATTTCTTTGATATGTAATCTGTTGTTTGATCCTTGCTGCCTGACATTGATTGATGAGCTTTACCTGTATCCCTGTGTGTTATGAACCTAATAAAAGGCCATTGAGGAAGAGGCTCTGGGTCCTTCTCCTTTGAAAGAAGCTAGCCACTTTCCTCCCCAAACAGATCATGTCTTGGTAGCATTATGTTCATCCGTGGTGGATGTGGGGGCTCTGCGGGCAGAGCACCCCCACAGCAAGCTAGTCAATGAAAGACAAATACCATATGATCTCACCTATAAGTGGAACCTAATCAACAAAACAAACGAGCAAAATGTAAACACAGACACTGAAATTAACAACAAACTGACAGTAACCAGAGGGGAGGTAGGAGGTGAAAAACGGGAGAAAGGGTGAAGAGTTGTCAAGGAACACGTATAAAGGACCCATGGACAAAACCGAACGGGGGTAGGATCAAGGGTGGGAGGTGGGGATGGCTGGGTGGGGAAGAGTGGTGAGGGGAAATGGAGACATCTGTACTTGAACAATAAAAAATGTGAAATAAAAAAAGAAAATGTGTGAACGTCTCCCAAACCATTCCCCTCCCCCTGACATTTCAAGTACCCACGTGGCACCATGCATAGTTATTGCAATATTATTGACTATATTTCCTTTCCTGTACTTTACATCCCCATTACTTTGTAAGTGCCAATTAATGCTTCTTAATTTTTCACCTTTTCCCCTTCCCTCAACTCCTGTCCCTCCAGACAACCATTCTGTTCTCTGCATCTATGAGTCTGTTTCTGTTTTTTTTGTTTGTTTGTATCATTTTTGAGATTATGCATATAAATCATAGCATATGATATTTATCTTTATTTAGCTTAACTTAATACTTCTAGATGCATTCATGTTGCTCCAAATGGGAAGATTTTATTCTTTCTTGTGGTCAAGTAATATTTCATTGTATATATATATATATGAGACCGCTTTTTTATCCACTTGTGTATATTGATGGACACTTGGGTTGCTTACATATATCTAATGTAATACTTCAATGTAAGTGTGAATACATCTTTTTGAAATAGTGTTTTGGGTTCCTTCAAATATATTCTCAGGGGTGGAATTGCTGGGTCATAACACAGTTTTATTTTTTTTAAGATTATATTTATTTATTTTTAGACAGAAGGGAAGGGAGGGAGAAAGAGAAGGAGAGAAACATCAATGTGTGGTTTTATCGAATGTGCCCCACTACTGGGAACCTGGCCTACAACCTAGGCATATGCCCTGTCTGAGAATTGAACCAGTGATCCTTTGGTTCACAGACCAGTACTCCATCAATGGAGCCACACCAGCCAGAGTTACAGTTTCATTTTTAATTTTTGAGGAAATTCCATATTATTTTTCATATTGGCTACACCAATCTTCATTCCCACCTACAGTATATGAGGGTTTCCTTTATTCCACTTCCTCACCCACACTTACTCTTTGTTGATTTATTGATAATAGCCATTCTGACAGGTAAGAAGTAACATCCTATTTTGGTTTTAATTTGCATTTCTCTAATAATTAGTGATGTTGAGCATCTTTTCATATGTCTAGTGATGATCTATCTGTATGTCTTCTTTGGAGAAATGTCTACTTAGGTCCTCTGCCCACTTTTTTTTTTAATGACATGTTTCTTTCTTTCTTTCTTTATTTATTTATTTTAGGGAGAAGAAGGAAAAGAGAGAGAGACATCAATTTGTTGTTCCACTTAATTATGCATTCATTGGTTGATTCTTGTACGTGCCCTAACTAGGGATTGAACCCGCAACCTTGACATATCAAGACAATACTCTATCCAATTGAGCTACCCAGCCAAGGCCAACTCTGCCCACTTTATAATTGGATATATGGTATATATATTTTGGGTGTTGTCTGATTCTTCATAAATTTTGGGTATTAACCCCTCATCAGATTATTATTGGTGAATATGTTCTCTTCAGCAGGCTGTCACTTCATTTTGCCGATGGTTTCTTTTGCTGTGCAGAAACTTTTTAGTTTGATGTGCTTTTGTTTTCCCTGCTGAATATGATATGTCATAAAAAAATATTGCTAAAAGAAATGTCCAAAATTTACTGCCTATGTTTTCTTTTAGGAGTTTTCTGGTTTTGAGTCTTACACTTATGTTTTTAATTTATTTTGAGTTTACTCTTGTATATGGTGTAAGAAGGTGGTCTAGTTTCTTTCTTTCTTTTTTTTTTTTGCATGTATCTGTCCAGTTTTCCCAGCACTGTTTATTGAATAGACAGTTTTTATCCCATTGTATGTTCTTGCCTCCTTTGTCATAGATTAATTGACCAGATAGGCATGGGTTTATTTCTTGGCTCTACATTCCATTGTATTGACCTATCTGTCTGTTTTTATGCCAGTACCAACTGAAACAGCATATAACTTCTTTAGTAAAAGATTTACCATTGCATTAAGCCAGCACTGTCCATTGTTTCTGTGCATCTATGTTAACACACTTTTGAAATAAATGGTAACCACCTCCTAGAGAGCACGTAATCTTATCAGCTATTCTCCAATCCAATCCAACCTTGCTTTCTCCCACCTCCATGGAATCTCTCTTACCTTCCCCCCTTAATTTCAAATGCATAAAAGAAGTTGCAAAACTGTCATTCTCTGGACTATCTGAAATCCTGCTTACTGGCATTATTGTCAATTTGGCTCATATAAACACTTGTAAAATTTCCCTAAAGGTTTGGACATTTCTTATGTCGACACTCATGAGTTTGACTTTTAAAAATCTGAGGATGAGTCGTTGTTTTCAGAGTGATACAGGGAGATCTGGTCAGCTCACTGGGACGGAGTTGGGAGGGGCTGTAGAAGGAGGAGGTTGCCCCAGGTGATGGTAACAGTGTAGGACAGGATTGGCTGAGAAGCTGATGCCTCCAGAGCACATGGAATTATGGGCCAGAAAATTTAAAATAATAAGAAAGCAGAGACTAGCTCTTGGGCTTTCCTCCTTGAGCATGCCTGAGTGATCATGCTGCAGCTGCCTGTGTTTCCCCAGGGATGGTATTTCCGATGAGAAGGAACTCCAGGTGCAGCCTAGTATCAGTCTGGTTACACCTGGCCAGGCAGAGGGCAAGAGAGTTATTCTTCTTTGGGTGTTCTAGAGGGGAGGAGTGCTGAGGCAGGAGCCTGTCATTATTCCAGAATTTTGTAGCTTTTGTATCTTATGTTGTTTTAATTTATAAACTAACCCTATGGAAATAAGATAAATAAAAACTAACAGGGGAATGAGAGGAGAACTCAGGTGTTAAAGAGCTTAGCCTTACCCTGGCTGACGTAGCTCTGTGGATTGAATGCCAACCTGCTGTCTGAAAGGCCATCAGTTCGATTCCCAGCCAGGGCACATGTCTGGGTTGTGGGCCAGGTCCCCAGCATGAAGAGGCAACCACACATTGATGTTTCTCTTCCTCCTTTCCTCTCTCTCTAAAAAATAAATAAATAAATATTAAAGAGTTTAGATTTAATTAATGTTTCAATGACTAATGCATGTGGAAAGCTATTCTTCCAAAACTGTGTAGTTTTTGATTAAAGACTCCTTTCCTTTATCACCAGACCTTTGCCTCCAGAATTTTGCATAGAGGGTTGCAGGAGGACCCCACTTTCTGTTCATCAACAAAAGGATGGTAAACAGGGAATAAATAGCATGGCCAGATTTGTGCAGTAAAACATTGTCTTGTCAGCATGAGTTGGTTCAAGATTAGAGATGGGGAGACTAGTTTTGAGGTAGAGTGTGAGATGATGGAAAACAATGAATGCAACCTTCTTGAATCTGAAGTTTCACTAGATGCCTCACATTGCTGATTGATTTTAAGCATTTAATCCATCTAGAGTTTTGATAGTCTGCACTTGAGCTGTTCTCAAGCCAGTTCTCCCTCAATCCTTGCTTGTCCAGATTTTATGGATCTGGAGGAAGAGCTGTAGCTTCCTCTAAAACAGCCCCTACCCCATAGGAGTTTTTCAGGAGATAGTAGTAGATTTGTCCATGGCCCACCTACTTTTCATCCTTGTTTCAGGCAGCAGGAGTCCCAGCCTGCTCTCTCTGCAGTCAGGCTGGGTGAGGCTACAGAAGGAGGGACGAAATAATCCAAAACCACGCCCACAATCTAGTGCAAACATTAATGCATCTATGAATCACTTGGGGCTCCTGTTGATATGTAAATTTAAATCCAGCGGGTGGAACGTTAGACTCCGCATTTCTGCCAGTTTCTCCTGGTCCAGCAGCCACACTAAGAGTGGTAAGGCCTGTCTGTGGTTCTTAGCCTTGACTGCACCTGGGAATCATCTGGGAGTTTTCAAAGATCCAAATACCTGGGCTCCACATTCAAGAGGCTGTGATTCATAGGGCTGGAGTGTTAGCCTGGATTTTGGCATTGGAGTGGTGCTTTAGAATCACGAAGGGAGCTTTATTATTTTTAAGCCTCATGGACATGTTTTTAATTATTTGAGTGAGTGAGAGAAAGAGATGAACAGGACAGAGAGAGAATCATGATGTGAGAGAGAAACATGATTGGTTGCCTCAGGTTCCAACCCCACCAGGGATGGAACTCGAAACATTTTGGTGCAAGGAAGGACACTCCGACAAACGGAGCCACCTGGCCAGGCCACGAAGGAAGGTTTTTAAAATGTAGGTTCTAGGGCAAACATCCCTAATGCTTTTCCATTGTTTAAGTCCTTGGAAAAGCCCCTCCCCTGTGCATTTTAGCAAGCACCCCTGGGGATTCGACTAGAGAACAGCACTCACACTGCATGGGCGCTTGTGAAGACGCCCTAGGGCAATGACCAGCGAAATGAAAGCGGGATTGGGCCCCCAGGCTGCTGAAGGGTAACTGAACTCATTTCAAGAAACAATCCCTTTACTTGCTTTTCCCACTAAGGGTAATATTTGTGTAATTATTTCTGCAGAATTGGTTCCAAAGGGGGAATTGTGTCAAGAGAAATTATCTTTCAAATTTAGACAAATACTGACCAAAAAGTTCATTGAAATGTGTCCCTGTTTGCACTCGTCACAATATGTGAAAGAGTTTTTTTTTCATCACACTTGCCCTTACACAGGTAAATCTTTTAACCGTTTGCCAGGTAATACTGGAAAACTGGGATCCCATTGTTGCTTATATCTGTATTTCCCGAAAAATAGCGAAGAACGAGGTTGAGGGTTTTTTTTTCATTCATTTATTTATTTAAAAATATTTACATTTCACGGTGATTTGCCTGTTTATACGCATTGCGATAAATCCTTCGTCAGTCTCTGCTTCCTCTCTATAAAGTGGTAATGGATGACCCGAGGAGCCGGCCCCTCCCTCCCACCTCCTCCTGGGGAGCAGCCTCCCCCTACCCCAGTACCACACCTCCACTGCCCAGGGTACTCGCTGCCCAGCCCGGGTGCCCCATTGGACTGATAGTAACACCCTGTCTCTGCAAAGCCCAGGGCGCCCTGTCTTTCCTTGGTATCTTGTCGCCCCCACGTGGCCAGTTTGACTGTTCATCTCAGCCGGATCTTTGCACCAATTTTTGTTTCGGCTCCCTGCTGCGCCGGCGCCAGATTCTACCCTCTAGCCTGAGCCCCTGCCTGAATAGTCCTTGTCGCAGCCTTATAGCTTTGATCCCTCGGGATCTAAACCCTCGGGTCAAGCTGCGCCCTAGCAACCTGCCCAGTCAGAAGGAGTATGAATCCCAGGCTACGTATTGATCAGAAATTTGGGGTTAAAGTACTGGAAGAAAGAAGGAATATCCAGCAACCTCCCTCCTCTACATAAGCCCCAAACCCCTTAGTACAATATAGGACATTTCTAGATTACTTTAATAGTAACTATATCTTCATATTAGCATAATACGCTTCCACATATAATCAAATGCCAGCCTTGTAATATGCATATTCAACGTCTACATTTTTGCAGAAACATAAGGCATTAATTATATTGCGTATTTATACTGCATATAATCGCATATTTTACTACAAAATTGTTTTTCTTTCCTTCTTCACCTTTTGTTCCTTTCCACTGTTCGAGTGCCCAACAGTAACAGCCAGGGATTTTTCCTATGTCTTTCCCTATCATGTAATCATAGATTGGCATGCATGCACATATTTGTATATCTTTAAACCACAGTGGTGTCATTTAATCCTCACGATATTTCTTGGCCAACTTTGCCTATTTTAGAGTTAAGGAAACTGAGGTTATGATTTAATTTTAAACCTCTATTTATTGAGTATTTACAATTTACCAGCTCCTGTACTAAACATTACATATCTTATCCCTTAATCTTCA
>PVKM010021169.1:0-22783 GCA_004027735.1 Carollia perspicillata
TGGCTGGGCCATCCCAGGTCACCACTGTCAGGCCATGGGTCCTGGACGTTCATCCACTCCCTCTGAGCAGCAGTTCCCTCGTGTGTAATATGGGGATAGATAGTAAGAGTTCCTCCATATTTGGGTTTTCCCAAAGATGAAGCCAGTGTGTGCCAGTAACTGCTGTACAGCACAGGGCCTGGTGCCGAGTGCACCCTTCCGAGTAGCTGCCTAGGTATCCTTCCCTGTAGGCCAGATGCTCAGCGTGCTCCCCATGGGACCACTGGGCCTAGTTCTTAGTGCATGCTGGAGGCTTGGGTCACTGGCTATGAAAACCATGGCCTGCTGAGCCTTGTGCAGAGACAGAAGAGTGACACAGAGGGAGAGGCAGAGGTCCATCTGGGATCCATTCAGTCCTTACCCTAGTTTCCTCTCATCTTCCTTCTGCCTGGTGACTCAGCCTATCTTTGCCCCCTTCCACCATGTCTAGAAGTTGGTTTAGCCTTGCTCCAACTCACAGGAGTGTCCTGATGGTCAGTTTCAGGGTTGTGCTTAGAGCTTGTTGGAATATGTGCTGGTATAAATCCAAGAAAGCTTTCTTGACACACAGTGCCCATTAAACCAAGTATTTACAGAAACATCATTGTCAAGATGTTCACTCCACAATTTCTTCAGGTTTCATACTTTTTATTTTAGAAATACAGTGATAGTCATGTGCTGGTGGATTCTAGGAGCTGCCACAGGCTATAGTGGCCTCTTTAGCAGCTTTTTCTGCCACCATCACTTTCTGGCAGAATAATGTGCCCTCAGGTAATGATTTTGGTCCTGGTAGGCTTTAACCATCTGGGGAACTGCTCTAGCTCCTTGGTGATTTGTTATAGAGAGCCTTAATGCCCTCCTTGCCTTAGTCAAGTTCAACTCTTACTCTTCGTTTGAGTTGGTCAGCTATCCTCTCCCTAGCAACTGTAGGTGTTTTCACTGGGTTCTGGGCTCTCATAATGTAGTTTACTTGGGGCACATCAACTTCTGTGGCTATAAAATGAGAAGATATGACTAAGTCATTCCAAAGGTCTGATCAATGTGTACAATTACCATTCTATTATCTTTTCTCAAGAAATGTTTTCTACTGAAAGTGGGTAAGTGGGACACAGGGGATAGAGATAATTTTCTGGGTCTCCATTTTACAACTGAGCTCCTGGAGGCTCAGAGACAGTAATTAATTCTCCCAGGTTTCACTGTGGGAAGGAAAAGAGGACTCTCCTTCCTATTGTTGAGGCTGTTTCTTCTACTATATCCTGAGAAATGGGACATGAATAGAAAGAGTTCATGTTCTCCTCTGGAAAAAAGAAGCTGAAGTCTTTACAGCTTCTACAGATCTTAGGGCCTCTGGGCTTCTAGGAAAACACTCTACATGACTCATTCTCAAGAACTTTTATTTGTATTTTATTTGGGAAATCCTGATAGGTTAAAAGAAAAGGATTGATTCTAAGTACAGGTCATTGAACTTTGTAAACCTAGGTCCTATTCCATTGTACATTATGAACGTGCTTTGAACACTTCTGCTTCCCAACTTGTTCTCAAAATTGTGACTCTGTCCACAATTTTCCTAATGGTCTTCCACATGATATTAAATGTGATTATGTGATGACATCTGAACCCTGTGCCAATGAACATCTTTGAAATACTCTTCCTTTTCCTGGAGATTCTCAAGACAGTCCTTTGTTGAAAATTAGATCTCTGTCCTTTAGCTGATTGTATGGCCTTATGGAAACCATCAGAGTTAAACAATCTGGAGGAGAGAGACACTTACAATGACTGTGATTAACTTATTACTGATAACTTCCACAGGTAAAAAATCCTTCTGGAAGGGCTTAGTAAAAATAATGCAAATGAAGTTGAAATTATTATTGTTGTATGGTATGTGAACAATAATAAAGCCAATTCAAATAAATGAGTTTTGGACAAAACATTTATGCACATGATGATTAAGACTGTTTTAGAAAAAGCCTAAAGTAGATGTGAACATCTGTACTTAAATAAAGCTCTAGGGATAAGTTTGATATTCATCCTTAGTTTGAAAGTAGTGGCCTATATGATGTTAGGTACAAATTAAAATAGTAAGATTGCAATAAAACATTAAACAATAACAGCTGATGTTATACCTGTTAACATGATAGTGTTGTTGCCTGATATCATCAGGGAAAGGACCACCAGGACTCTGGTAAATAACAACATATAATGGACAGTGAGGGAGCTGACAAATCTCCAGGGACTTCCGATACACAATATGATTTCTAAAATTTTATGTTAGTAATATTTCCCTATTCAAATTTAACCAAAGTAAGGTTGATTACCTCCTTGGATAATTTTTTCTGGGCAACTCATAAATAGTAGTACATCAAATAAATCTAGTAAGTCCACCACCTCTCTTTTTATAACATGACAGAATCTTAGTGACTTCCAGCACCTCCTGGGAAATCTCAGTTTTAAGTGCCAAATGTATTTTGTAGTATTATTTTATTTCATTTTTCATTTATAATTCAATTTGTGGAAGACAAAAATAAAATTATCAAGACATCTGAGCACTTAAGATAGGATTATGGAAGCTATTACTCAAAGTGGCAATATAGTAAATAAACATTCAAAAACTATATAACTTTCACTGTTTATTTCATTAAAGATTTTATTTATTTTTAGAGAGGGGAAGGGAGGGAGAAAGAGAGGAAGAGAAACATCAACGTGTGGTTGTCTCTCACACGCACCCACCCTGGGGACCTAGCCTGAAACCCAGGCATGTGCCCTGACTGGGAGTCGAACTGGTGACCCTTCAGTTCTCAGGCTGGCACTCAATCCACTGAGCCACACCAGCCAGGGCTGTTTATTTTACTAGAATAATCAGGGTCATGATAAAGTCAGAACAAAGGTACAGAGCTTTATTCTGTTAAGATAAATAATCTCTGCCTTTTGAGGCAGAGTACAAAGAAGGTAGCCCGGAGAAATTGATTTCAAACTTCTGACCTCTAACACTGTAATCAAATAAAGGTATGGTTTTTTAAAGCTACCAAGACTGTGGTAATTTGTTGGAGCAGTCATAGGAAACTAATACAGCTGAGGAGTGACCTTTTACAAAGGTGAGACCCACTAAGAGCAGACCCATACTCTAACAAAACTTAGTCTTTTTACTGAGAGCAAATCAAATTCTCAAATTGAGTGTAATGTAATTGTTGATACTAAAGTAACCACAAGCTCTTTTTGAAAATCTTACGAATAAACTCATGAAAACTGAGTCAGATATGGAAAAAATTTAACACACAATTGTGTTCCTTTTCAAATTCTATTTCTATGAACCTTCTACTGCTCTCTGTACATACTCAGTTTTGTATTTCAGCCCCCTCTTTTCTATTCTGGCACAAAATGACATTTTACTTTAAAAGGGAAGCATTCTCTTTTTCCCCTTAATCTTGAGACCCTTATTAGAATCTCATTCATGGATATTTAATTATAACTTTTAAAGGATGTCATTTCTTTGAAAGAAGACTAGGGTTCATAACTGTGTATTGTCTGTGATTTTATCAGACTAGCTCATGCATACACTTAACCCAGCTTTATTTGGTGACACATGTTCCTTATACAACATCACAATGTGGCCACAATGTGGCAGAGATGAACATGTTCATTGACAGACTTAAAGATGTAGCCTCTTTGTAGCATGTATAAATAAGAAACAGTAGTAAATAGGTTAAAAGTATAGTTATCAATGTTTCAGTGTTTTATCTTAATTATAAATGATCAAAGACATCTGTTATTTAACTCAAAGTAATATCATTTAAGATTTTCAATTATCTAAAGGTGTTTGAAATGCTGTCAAGCTGACATACTATAAAACCTTATTAATGTGAAAATTCAGGATTGTCAGAAACATAATTCTATTTGGTTAAACAAATTCACGTTTTCCAAATCTTGAAGTTTCAGTGGAAGTATTGTAGCTCATTTGATCAGTGAAACTAACTTAGGAAAAATATACCCAAGTAACATAAAAATGTATGCTTATATTATACTTAATATTAATAAGTCAGAGAAGACATAATTGTTTTCACAAAACCTAAACTATTAAGCTATACTTGTTTGCTGAAGATTCTCACCTAATTTACATGAATTTGTGTTCTTAAAATGGTTGTCAGTTTCTAGGATAATTTATATTGTTTAAATTTAGCTCATTATAAATATTACAGCTTAATTTTAAGAATATTCCATTTGTATTAGATATGCCAATCACAACAGACCTTTAAATTCAGAGATTTTATGACCTAATATATCAATATTACCCAGAGGTAGAAAAGTATTACATGCTCATACAATCAGAAGGCCGTTCTGATTTACAGACACTTAGACATACAAAGAGAGAGAAATAGAAATAAGAGCTTCAATTCTACAATTGTGCCACAAGTTAAGAATAAACACAGAAACAGAAAATCTTGCCAGTCCAGTTATCAAAATGCTTTTCTGCCAGTGGGTATGAAATTCTTAGTTGATTTGAATTCAAAACAGATAAACCAAAAGGCAAAAGACTGACAAACCTAGATTTTCTGTTGTCTCTCTTCCAGTCTATATTAGATTTCTATAAACCATGATTCCATTTAGAGAGACCTCAAAATGGTCCAACTCTAAAACCAAATTCCTATCCATTTCTGTCAACAATGGGGAATAACTTATGGGCTATAATGTATCCAAAATAAAACAAAGACTAAGTTAGGAGATCAGAAAATGAAAATTAGAGAAACAAAGTTAATATCATCATATTGGTGCTTTGGATTCAACCAAACCAGGAAAAGGAATGCCCAGGCTTAAACTCTGTATGAGGTATACTTCTCTGTCATTGAAATTTACCTGGCTCTGTTAGGTTAATTTATTGGACATTTGGTTTGACATCTGAAATGACTAAAAGATAATTTTCAGAATAAGATAAAAGCATGACATTCATACAGATATGAAATAAACACATGTTAAAAGATTGTTTACTTAACTCATGAGAGCACCAGCAGATGTTATAATCATTTAAAAAGATAATACAAAGAAGAGACAAAGGAATATTGTTCGGTAATATTATTATTTACCCAGAGGTCAAAGCTACAGGCCCTAAGATGGAAACTATGGCTGTAAGGGTTGAGCCACAGGCTGAGGGCAGCATTTTAAGCCATAGAGGATTATTTTAAGGCCTTGAAACCTAACGGAACTTACTGATTGGATTTTGAAATTGCTTCAGGCTACTGACTTACCTTGTTCTCCCTTGTGGAATCAGAATATCTATAATTTTAATTATCCTATGCCTGTCCTACCATTGTATTTTGAGAGTAGATAACATGTTTTCCAGTCTCAGAAGTCCACAATTGGAGAGGAATATTGCCCCAGGATGGATCATTCCCAGAATTTCACCCATACCTGATTTAGATGATGAGATTTTAGATCTTGAATTGGTACTAAAAAGGTTTCAGACTTTTGAAGTTGATGGCATGAGGTGAATGCATGTGAGATGGACATATGGACTTTGGTAGGCTGGTTAATGCCTAAAAAGATACCAAGTGTCTGATTCATAAACCTGTGAGTGTTACCTTATATGGCAAAAGAGACTTTACAAACATGATTAAGTGAAGGATTTTGAGATGAGGAGAATATTCTCAATTATGTGGCTGTGCCCTAAATGCAATTACAATTGTGTTTGTAGGAGGAAGGTAGAGAGAGATTTGATACAGAAAAAGAAGCCAATGTGACCACTGAAGCAAATGCTGTCCTATTATTGGCTTTGAAGATGGTGGAAGAGGCCACAGTCAAGGAATACAAAGGGGGACCAAATATATCCCAGAATTTATTAATAAAAAATTTTGTATTTATTATTACACATTTCAATTTCAGTCACCTTCAAAGTACTCTCCATTTGTTGCAATACACCTATCAAGACTCTTTTCCACTGCACAAAAGAATTTTTGAACTCATCCATTTTGATACCTTTTAGTGCTTCTGCCATTTTTTGTTTCACCTCTTCCACATCGGCAAAATACTTTCTTTTCTGGATTTTTTTCACTCGGGGAAACAAAAAAAATGTCACTTAGGGTGAGGTCGGGTGAATAGGGAGAGTAGGGCACAGGTTTCATGCTGTTTTTGGTCAAAAACTGTTGAGCATGCAGTGTGTTGTGAGCAGATGCACTTGCAAATCACCCATCATGAAATGGGCAAACGTGTTGAAAGAGTTTTCTAAAACATTCACTGAAGCTGAATGCAGCCTCTCATGACAATGTCAGCTGATACACTGATACAGATGAGTTCCTAGAACACTCACCTAGCTGGGGAAGCCTGAAGTATAAGGGGCCTGCCTTCCAGAAGATAATTCCGTTTTTTGGAGGGGGTCCCCCCTTCAATAATGAATTCATTTCTAGGAGCTAGAAAAGTCAAGGAAACAGATCCTTCCCAGGAGCCTCTGTAGGGAATATGGCCCTGCAAACATCCAGAGTTTAGCTCACTGTAAGTGATTTCAAACCTTTGACCTTCTGAACTGTAAGATAATAAATGTGTGCTATTTTAAGCAATCAAGATTGTGGTAATTGTTAGAGAAGCCATAGGAAATTAATATACCTTAAATAAACTACTTCTATTGAAATTCATGTCTCAGCATCTGCTTCTAAGGGAATCCAAAATCAGATGCTAGGTGAGGATAAAGGAAACAGCAGTGAGCTAATGTATCTCATGTCCCCTGAAGTTGTTCCCATAACCTTCCTGTGATATGAGGCACATGGTTTTGTGTATTTTTTAAAGATTTTATTTATTTATTTTTAGAGAGAGGGGAAAGGAGGGAGAAAGAGAGGGAAACATCAGTATATGGTTGCCTCTCATGTGGCCCCTACTGGGGACCTGGCCTGAAATTCAGGCATGTGCCCTGACTGGAAATTGAACTGGCAACCCTTTGGTTTGCAGGCCAGTGCTCAATCCACTGAGCCTCACCATCCAGGGATGATGATGTTTTGAGATGATTAAAATTTCACAAGACTGATAAGACTGGACAGAGCAAATTGGTTTCTCATGTCACTTCAATGTAGTAAAAAATGAATCCCCTTGAAAGATGTTTACTCTGATTATGATGAAGAAACTGGTACTGAACTAGCCCTTTTTCCATAAACAACCATAAAACTGGACACTATATATGAGCTGACTGTCCTGAAGCATTATACAATAGGTAGCATAACATTGTGATTACAGAGAGAAAGAAAACCCACAAGGTAGCTCAACCACCACTCCAGTTCTCTGCCTGGGGAAAATGTCCCAATGGCATAGTGGATTGAATTTCAGATAGAACACAGTAGTACTGCTGGGCTGAGAAAGCAGAAAACAGAGTTCAGTAGATCTGAAGAAGCTGGAATTTGCAATACAGAGCATCAGAGAAGAGGCAGCTATATTAAGGAACATCTTCAGAACTCCATTTGGATATTATCCAAGAATCTTTAGCTGAGGACTTGGCTGAATATTCACAAAACAAAACTACCTGCAACTTACCAGAGGGTTCAGGGTTGAGAAGGGAGCAGAGCTATTACCAGTTGACTCATACTGGGGGATGCTGGAGTTTCAGTCAGCAAGAGTGAAGAAACTCTGATAATACCTCATGAGTAACCTGGGCATCCAGCTGACACCAGAAGCCTTAGGAGTAAACACCATGTCCTAAAGTAAGACCTATAATAGATCCACACTTAAAAATTCTAAAACCCTTGGCTATTGTAAATTGTGCTGCTATGAACAATGGGGTGCATAGGTTCTTTTGAATTGGTGTTTCAGGGTTCTTAGGGTATAATCCCAGCAGTGGAATTGCTGGGTCACAACATTTTTTGAGGAAACTTTTAGTTTTCTGAGGAAATTCCACAGTATTTTTCCACAGTGGATGCACTAGTCTGCATTCCGACCAACAGTGCACTAGGATTCCCTTTTCTCCACATCCTCACCAGCACTTGTTGTTTGTTGATTTGTTTATGATGGCCATTCTGACTGGTGTGAAGTGGTATCTCATTGTGGTTTTAATTTGCATCTCTCTGATGGCTAGTGATGGTGAGTATCCTTTCATATGTCTCTGGGCCCTCTGTATGTTCTCCTTGGATAATCAATAAGTGGAACCTAATCAACAAAACAAACAAGCAAGCAAAATATAACCAGAGACATTGAGATAAAGAACAAACTGATGGTAATCAGAGGGGAGTGGGGAGAGGATAATGTGGGGGAAAGGAGTACCATCAAGGAACCTGTATAAAGAGCACATGGACAAACCCACAGGGAGGTAGGATCAAGGGTGGGAGGTGGGGATGGGTGGGTGGGTCGGTGGGGAATGGAGACAGCTGTACTTGAATAACAATAAAACAAAAGAAAAATAATTCTAAAACCCAACCCTTATAAGATCCGTAAGGGACATAGAATTTGAAGTCTGATTCCTAATCAGGATTAGGACAAACCTTAAGTTTTCTGCATATCTGCCTTAACAAAGCAGAATACCAAATATATTCAACTTCTACTAGAACACAAATCACTCTTCAGAAGAAGATAACAGAACCCATAGTTTCTAAATATATCATCCACATTGTTCAATATACAACAAAAGTATTCAACATGCAAATAAACAGGAAAACATGACCTACAGTCAAGAAAAAAAAAGTCAGTAGAAACAAATCCTAAAATGCCCAATTGTTGTACTCATTAGACAAATACTTTAAAGCAATTATTCTATAGTTAAAGAACTAAAGGAGAGTATGTTCAAATAATTAAAGGAAATATGGTCTTAATGAATGAATGTATAGGGAATTTCAGCATATAAATAGAAACTAAATAATAAATGGAATTTTTAAAATTACACTAACCAAAATAAAAATCACACTAGATGGGTTCAACATCAGCTTGGAGATGGCTGAAGAAACAATCGATGAACTTGACAGATCAATAGGAATCATTGAATTTGAAAAACAGAACAAAACATATATCCTTGATACTTTTTCAAAGGCATTTTTGTGTTTTTTTTTCTCAAAATTTTACTGTTATTGTATATCACAGTTGTCCCAATTTTCCCCTCTTGCCCTCCTTGATACTTTTTTTTTTTAAAGTGTTGCATTGATTTCTCCTGTGTGACTTTTCCAACATAAGGAAGTGGTATCTCTCTTGGTACTCTAAACTAGACTTACCTTTTTTTAAAAAATCCACAGGACCCCAAAGGGCTCCTGCAGCTAAAAAGAAGGCTATTATTATAATATAAAAGAGTAATAATCATAGGGAAATAATCTTCCAAGACTTTTATTTACTCCACCTTAACATGCAATATAGTACAAACAGCAAAAACAAAACAAAACAAAAAAATAACTGCACTTATTGTCTAGTGTTCAGCTGAGCAGTCACATCCTGTTATGAAATTATCTTCTAAAAGTCATAACAGTTCAGTGTCATGGTTAGATATGTGGACTGTGGTACTAGAGTATCTGGATTTAACTTAAAGCTCTACCATATACTAACTGGGTAACTGTGGTCAAAATACTTAGTTTGCTCACCTGTGATATTGGTATAATGATAGTTCATACCTAATAAGTTTTGGAAATTATGGGAACTGATATGTGTGAAGCACATATATATGTTATTATTATCATTAGATATACTTTTTCTCAAGTCCTTTAAGATACAGTTCTTCAGAAATAAAATATTAAACAAATGAATCACCTTTACACCATTGATTTTTAAAGTATCTCATGACAAAAATTCTCCTTAGATGTGCTTTAGAGGATGAAACAGCTATTACCTTTACCCTGCTGATCAATAGAGGCATTCCTTTGTAAAAATGGAGATACTGCCTGCTTCTTGGAATAGCTGTCCGCCACAGATAAACATTACTCAGTGCTACTGGGTGTGTTCAATGTGTAAATAGATTGTGGGAACACGAGCAACTGGTTTTTCAAGTTCTTGCTCCTAGCATTCCATGAGCGTCAAGTAGTCCAGCATTCTACAGTTTGAGTGTCTGAAAGAAAAGTGAACCTCCAAAAATGTTCTAACCATCAAACTGAGGTAAGAATAGGTATCTTCAGTGTGACAACCAATTTCTTGATTTTTGTATTTTTGTGTATTTGGGGGGTGGGGTTTGCTGTTGGGAAATACTTTTACAGTATAAGGAGAAAGGAAGGAATGTATATAGAAGGGACATTTTGGTCATTGGGCTTTTATATAGGTTTGATGGCTTGAGGAGGGAAATATTAAGTTATTTTGTTACTAGCACTTAATTTAATCTACATATTGAAACATTGCACTAATCCCACTGAACAATGATTGTCTCCAGGAACAAATATGTATCCTAGTGACATAAAGAAGTCAAGTTCACAGCAGAAGTACCATGTCACTTTGCCAAAATCCTCTCATACATTTATGTATAAGATAGCAGTCCTTTGTTCTGAATTTCTTTCATTTCTTAGACAACTCAGATGTTTTATTTAGCATTGTTGCACTGTTTTTTGCATTCAGTAATATTTTTAATATGTTTAAACATTGAGTATGGGTATATATTTAGTAGAAGGATTGCTAAGGTGGGAAAACTATGGAATAATTTCAAGATAAATGTGTTTTTAACACCATGAGGAAATGAGATGCTGTGAATATGAATATACATTAGAAAGATGTATCAGGGTTTTAAAAAATTATCTTTAGTACATATTGTTTTTTTAATTTTTTTATTTTAATTGTCGTTCACGTAGTTTTCTCTCTTTTACTCTCCTCCCAGTCCATGCCCCTCAGTGCTCCCCACCTCCCTCCCATTTCCACCCCCCTTAGTTTTTGTCCATGTGTCCTTTATACTTGTTCCTATAATCCCTTCCCTTTTCCCCTGAAATTCCCTAGCAATGCAATCTTCCTTATTTAACTGAAAAATACATAGTTAACATAATATATCAAAATATATACTTAGAAAAAAAGAGAGTTATTCATTTAAAGCATTCAAAAATGTGAACAGAAAACACTCCTTAAGATGATAATATATTGAAAAATGCTACTGAAATCTAAGTCTCCTTAAAATGTCTCTTAAGCACATTAATTGAGTGTTTAATTTGTTACTTTTTAAGTTGTTTGTAAGTTGTTTAGACAACAGTTTAAACACAAGACTTATAAGTTATACTCCATGACTTGAGTGTGTGAAGACATTTAATTGGACTTTAGTGAAATCCTTCAATAGCCCCATATACACATACACATACATACACATTTATGTATGGGCAACTTCTATCTGGGGAAAAGATGAGAAAATGTATTTTGTTGTCAAATCATGTTTGTTCTATGTACTTGTGATTTTCTAAAATTTTCTGCCAGCATAAACTTGGGAATTAGCATTGCCATTCAATTCAATTCATTCAATTCATTCAAGTTTGATAATGTCTTCTAGTAGGAATTAAACAATAAAAAAATTATATATACCTCTTTGTGTCCTAGAGGCACATTTAGTATTTTTGTTGAAAGTGCTTCCTTATTATTTAGTATGTTAAGGAAAGGAAAAGGAAATGTAACTTTTATATGTAAAATGAGCAGTTTGTTTTACCTAAGCTCTATTATACAAAGGCATATGTTATGACTATTTTGCCAGCATGTGTAAACACTTAGCTATTTGTCTTTAATACTTTCTAGTTTGGAATTTACTTGTAACTATGTTTTTGTACATCCCATATGTTGCTTCCGTATGTGCTGTCACTCTCACATGTTCACCTACCCACACATATTAACACATTTTTGATGATTTTACAGGACTCTAACTTCTCTGCAGCTTGATTTCTTTCCTGGTTCTGTCTTTCTGTGGGTAGTATCACCATTGTCTTTGACCTCTTTCCTTATCATGATTTATGCATGTCTTCCATCATGCCTAGCCCATGGACATCTTATTTTACTAAATATAGCAGTAATAAAGCAGGTGGTTCCATTGCTTCCATCCCTTGTGGAGCTGGCAACTGTAGTGGCTACCTTAAGTTGTGAAAGATCATCTGGAAGTCAGGTAGAGTTCTTAAAGGTATAGCATTGATAAATAGATACTGAACTAGGACAGGAAATTCACTTGATCTGGTTTCTCTTTCCTTTTAGCAAAAACACTTCTCTAAGATGAAGCTAACAAAACCTGTTCCTATTGCCTTACTACCCACTTTCTCTCTCTTAAAAGCCCTCTTTCTTTAAATTCCCCCATGACAGTTGTTTCACCTTCATCACTTTATTGACACTGTAATTCCAAGGGTCACTTGTGCTGTTATTGGGACATTTTATTGTACTCATTTATTTATTTATCCACTTAATAAATATTTATTTGGTGATAGCTATGTATTGGGTATTGTTAGGCACTGAAGTTACAGTGAGAAACACTAAGTTAAGGTCTGCCTTTATGTAGCTCCAGTTTAGTTAGGAAAGAGGTTAAGTTACCCAAATAATTTTTAATTGTGATTAAGTGCTATGCAGGATACTTTTTCAAATCCTTATCTTACTTGACTTCCTTGCTTTATGTGCCATTCATGATGACTTCCTACTTCTTGAGTTTTCTCCTTCCTTGTTATCCACCATTCTATATTATCTATTCAAATACATTTCTACAACTTTCCCTCTTCTCTTCCCTAAGTGTTGGTTTCTCACAAAGTTTTAGCATTTTGGCCCATAAACTATTACTTATTTTCTTTGCCTGCGACTTCTCATCCACCCACATTTTTATTTATTAAATTTTTTAATCCTCATCTAAGGATATGTTTATTGATTTTAATGACAGAGGAAGGAAGAGAGAGAAATGTCGATCAGTTGCTTCCCCATATGCATCCTAACTGTGAATTAAACCCACAACCTAGGTATGTGCCCTGACCAGGAATTGAACCTGCAAACCCTTTGCTGTACAGGATGGTGCTCCAACCAACGGATCTACATGACCATGGCAACCTATAGCTTTAAATATCACCTCTAAGAAAATGCCTCCAAGATACCAATTTCCCGATTTTTCCATTTGGTATATATTTTCCCACTTGTATTTTCAAGTGTTACCCAATATTCATCATGGTTATAGACAAACTCACTGTCTTTTATGTTAAACCACTTTCTGTTTTATCCATGTTTTTGCTAATGACATTGATGATATCCTAGTTTCTCACATTTTAAACTTTAAGGTCAATTTTGCTTCTAACATTTCTTTTGCATTCAATACCAAAAACACTACTAAGTAAATTCTTTTATTTTTATGAGATTTTTTCATACTTTTTCATATATGCTTTCCCATGTACCTTCTCTATTGTTCTTTTCTTTGATGTTCTACTTCCTCATTCTCTCCCTCAGTCTGAGAGCTACCTAGAATTCAAGATCTTGGTCAGACCCCACCTCCATCTGAAATTCCACACCTCATGGGTATCTTCTTTTTTAAGCCTTGGTAACGGAATGCTATGAGTGGTAGCAAGAGCCCAGACTTCAGTAGCCAGACCCAGATTTATAGTGTTATTCTACCATTCACTGCCACCTATGTACTTTATCTCTCTTTGGGCCTCGGTTTCTTCATATATAACTTATCTCACACAGTGGTCATGAGGAAAAAATAAGATCATAGATGTAAAATCATTTAAAACTGTGAAGCACTATATACATATTAAAGTAAAATTTGTTAATAGAAGAATAACTCAGGAGCAGGAAACAGGGCCCTGGGTCTGAACTACTCAGGTAGTGTAGTGTAGGGGTTGAAAGCATGGACTCTGCCACCAGACTACCTAAATTTGAGTCCTGGTTCTCCTACTTCCCAGGTGTGTGAAACTGGGAAAATTTAGCTTTTCTGTAAATGAGTTTCTTCACCTATAAAATAGGGGTAATAATAGTTTGCACTCATAGGGAGTTTGTAGGATTAAAAGGATTAATAGATGCAAAATGCTTAAAACAGTGCCTGGTACATAATTAATGCTTTATAAGTGGAAATAGTGCTGGGAAGCAGCAGAGCAGCATGGAGGTACAGGGTGGGAGTGAGTTCTAGGAACTGAGTCACCTCATGAGGATCTGGTCCATCAAAGATGGAAACACAGAGCCACAGAGTGGACACCTCTACCTGGCTGAATCCCTCAAGTTTCAGGTCAAAATCCTTTCATATGGGACAGAACTGAGCAAATGCACATCAAAGAGGCATGGGCATTCTGAGCAACCATTTTGGGGCCCAGGGCTAGGGGTAAAGGTTTTTCTGACAGACTTTTTTTGTTAAATAAAAAATGGTAAGTAGTTTGTTCTTTAGAGACATAAAATATGTAGGTATGTAGTAGAATCAAAATATCTGTATCCAAATGTCTAAATGTTAAGAAACAAACTTAATTATCCTCTGTATTCTAGAAATCTCTTTCTTTTTATTTATTATTTTATTTTTATTTTAATTGTTGTTCAAGTACAGTTTTCTGTCTTTTACTTCCATCCCAGCCCAGCCCCCCAGTGCTCCCCACCTCCCTCCCATTTCCACCCCCCTTAGTTTTTGTCCTTGTGTCCTTTATATTTGTTCCTGTGACCCCTTCCCCTTTTCCCCTGAAATTCCCTCCCCTCTCCCCTCTGGTCACTGTCAGACTGTTTTCTATTTCAGTGTCTTTGTTTATGTTTTGCTTGCTTGTTTGGTTTGTTGCTTAGCTTCCTGTTACAGGTGAGATCATATGGTATTTGTCTTTCACCATCTGGCTTATTTCACTTAGCATAATGCTTTCTAGTTCCATCCATGCTGTTGCATAGGGTAGGAGCTCCTTCTTTCTTTCTGCCACATAGAATTCCATTGTGTATATGTACCATAGTTTTTTTGATCCATTCATTTACTGATGAGCACCTAGGTTGCTTCCAGCACTTGGCTATTGTAAATTGTGCTGCTATGAACATTGCGGGGCATAGGTTCTTTTGGATTGGTGTTTCAGGATTCTTAGGGTATAATCCTAGCCATGGAATTGCCAGGTTAAAAGGCATGTCCATTTTTAGCTTTCTGAGAAAATTCCATACTGTTTTCCATAGTGGTTGTACCAGTCTGCAATCCCACCAGCAGTGAACTAGGGTCCCCTTTTCTCCACAGCCTCTCCAACACTTGTTGTTTGTTGCTTTGTTTATGATGGCCATTCTGACCAGTATGAAGTGGTATCTCATTGTAGTTTTAATTTGCATCTCTCTGATAGCTAGCAATACTGAGCATCTTTTCATGTGTTTCTGGATCCTCTGTATGTCCTCTTTGGAGAAGCGTTTATTCAAGTCCTTTGCCCATTTTTTAATTGAATTGCTTGTCTTCTTAGAGTGGATTCGTGCAAGTTCTTTATATATTTTGTAGATTAAACCCTTGTCTGAGGTATCATTGGCAAATATGTTTTCCCATATGGTTAGTTCTTTTTTTATTTTAATGCTGTTTTCTCTGGCTGTGCAGAAGCTTTTTATTTTGATGAGATTCCATTTTTTTATTTTTTCCTTTATGTCCCTTGCTCTAGGGGACATACCAGTAAAAATGTTGCTGCGTGAGATATCTGAGATTTTCCTGCCTATGTTCTCCTCTAGGAATTTAATAGTGTCACAGCTTATATTTAAGTCTTTTATGAACCTTGAACTTATTTTTGTGTATGGTGTAAGTTGGTGCTCGAGTTTCATTTTTTTTTTTTTTTGTATGTAGCTGTCCAGTTCTCCCAACACCATTTGTTGAAGAGGCTATTTTTACTCCATTTTATGGTGTTGCCCCCTTTGTCAAATATTAATTGACTGTAGAGACTTGGTTTATTTCTGGGTTCTCTATTCTGTTCCACTGGTCCATGTGCCTGTTTTTATGCCAGTACCAGGCTGTTTTGATTACAGTGGCCTTGTAATACAGTTTGGTATCAGGTATTGTGATCCCTCCTACTTTGCTCTTCTTTTTCAAAAAGTGCAGCAGCTATTAGGGGTCATTTATGGTTCCATATAAATTTGTGAAGTGTTTGGTCTATGTCTGTGAAATAAGCCATTGGTACTTTAGTAGGTATTGCATTGAATCTGTAAATTGCTTTTGGTAGTATGGACATTTTGATGATGTTAATTCTTCCAATTCCTGAACACGGTATATGTTTCCTTTTTTGTGTGTGTGTGTGTCCTCCTTGTTACAAGTCTCTGTCTTGAACAAGTATGGTCTTACAGTAGTGAGGAGTATAAGGGACCTTAGAAATTCTGTTCTTCTGAATTTATAGGATCATTGCCCAGACTGTGTATTTTTTGCTAACACATAGTAGTCCATTTTGGATTAGCATTTCTTTTCATGTTAAAGGACAACCATAATACTTAGAATATTCCAGGGATTTTTGTGAAAGTTTTAAATTGTAACTCATTTCATATTCAGAAGAACCTGAAGATAGGTATTATTATCTCATTTATAAGGAATAAACTTAGTATAATACAAATAATGTATTATTCATGGGTAATTGAGCCAGATTTCAAACCCAGGCAGCATAGCACCAGAGCCCATATTCTCAAATATCGGGCCTTAACATCTTAGCACCTCTGTGTGCTAGGCTGTGGCTAAGTGAGCAGGTTTTAGAGTGCTGAGATGCTCTTAAATGTTGCAGCTCAAGTTTTCCTTGACAACTGGTATTAAAAGTTTGATAGATTTCTAATAATATATAAAACTTCTTATATAAGATTTATACTAAGTATTCCAATATCTGTGGAAGAAATGTCCAATTTTTCTTAGTCATTGTTCTGTATGTGAGCATCAAAGACCTTAAATAGTAATGCTAAACAGTATATTATACTCAAAATTGGCAGCCACTTCACACTGTACGTAATTGTTGCTTCTAACCATGGGGATACTCTCTTGAGTGTGTGTTAATTTCCATCTTTGTTTTTGCTAATGTTTCCAAAGTGCAGGCTCAATATTTGGAGTTGCCATTTTGTTTCCTATTGTAACTTCTTCATTTAAGTGTTCCCTTAACTTAGGTTTTTTTCTTTACTTTCTGTATTATCAGCTATGAAATAATTAATAAGCTTTTACTTTATTTTCTTCTTCACTGAATGAAAATATTAAAATCAGACTTAGCTTCACTGAACCCCTTAATAACTTTCTTCATTTCTAATTATGAATAGGATCATCTCTTAAAGTTTGTTAAAGTTTAATTTAGCAGTGCTCAGTCCTTGTAACAGTTAACTTATTCTGGCTAATTTGATTTAATCTTTCTAACCAAATGCCAGGAAACACTTTGTTCCTACATTAAGAACATGTCCAGTTCACTTAAGGATCTTTGGTTCATGTAAATAGACTTCACGTGGCATATTCATTTTGATGTTGTGCAGTCAGAAAATATTTCCAAGAAAGTACCAGGAGTTGGAGGGAAATTATGAAAATGAAGTAAAAACCAATTAAGCTATATTTCATTTTAAATCAAGTAAAATCTTCAAGAGCAGACAATTTAATTTTTAAAATTATTTAACAATCATAGTGTATTCTATAACAGAAGTGGTAGATTTCACTTGAGTTGGAGTAGGAGATGGAGAGGTGTGTGTGTGTATGTGTGTGTGTGTAGAAACCATACTTGGAACAAAGCCATCAAATAATGATGTTCAAGAGTTCAAAAATAGACTTTAAATCTAAACATACTTTTATCTGGATTATAAAAATGAAAGTTCAACCACAGCCCACTTGGTAAACACAGACCAAGAAAGATCATATCAAACATACTCATTTAATTCAAATACAGAGTATAGACAAATCCATTAATATATCCTCCCAGGAGCTATATGTAAACAGCAATAGTTTTTAGCCTTGTGGCATGGAACTACACTAAAATCAGTGTATAATTAATTTTTTGAAATTAATTTTATTTAAATCAAGTAGTATGATATCAAGGATGCCTTTTCTAACAACATACTAAGGGTCTAATGTGAAATAGGCATTTTTTCCCCAAATTTCAACAAATAATGCTAAGTAAACACTTCCATGTCTACAAATAAATGTATCATTAATTTGCATGTTTTGACTAAACTAGGTATATATTAAAACACATTTTGTAACAAAGAATCATTGTTCTCTAATTGAGAGGCCAGCCCAAGGGAAATAACTGCAAGAAAGCACAGTCCTTAGTATGGAAAACCACCATATCAAAAAACACTGGGGTATCCTATTTCCATTACCCATGTTCAAAAAGGAAGAATTTAAGCTGCTTCAAACCAATCACAGATGTAGTCTAATTTTATTGGCTATTTCTGAGTTTGTGCTCTATGCACAGGAAAGTTGTTTCTAAATCAGCTATATACAACACACCAGCTATTGATTTTCTCTCAAGTGAATTCCTGTTTGACTCTCTCATTATTCTTATAATAGTTATATGTTTGGCTTTATACTTAAGCACAATAGAATGCAACTAAATATTAGCATGAGTAAGATCTGCAGAATAGGCTCCTGAAAAATGAAGATAAAATCCAGTCATATGTTTGATTAATTCTATTGGAAAAACTTTTTAAAAAATATTTTATTTATTTATTTTTAGAGAGAGAGGAAGGGAAAGGGAAAGAGAGGGAGAGAAAGATCAATGTATGGTTGCCTCTCACTCACCCCCTCCTCACTGGGGACCTGGCCCACAACCCAGCTATGTGCCCTGACTGGGAATCAAAGTGGTGACCCTTTGGTTTTCAGACTGGCACTCAATCCACTGAGCCACACCAGATAGGGATGATTATATTGGAAAAACTTTTAAACCTGGATAAGCAAACATGAAATATAGGTCCAATATTGCCACTAATAATAATAATAACTGATCAAATTTTGTGAGGATTTACCATGACCCAAGTTCTTTCCTTGTAACCAAGATGCTACAGCTAACAAATTTCAGAGCCTGGATTTGAACCAGAGTTTCTGCTGTGTGCCAGGGTTACCTTGGTCAAGTTAAGTAACTTCTTAAGATGTCTCCCTGGAATATTTTTTTCCTGCTGCTCCAATTTCTACCCTTCTCCCTGGTTCACAGGCTCATCTAATCTGTACTGATGTCTCTGGAGCTATTGCCCATCTGGCCTTTTTTCTGTTCATTCAATGGTTGGCATCCTTTCTATGAACTTTGTCAAGGGGTTCTGTGTTCTTTGGACCCATCATCATTATTCAAGGCTCTTAAGTTCACTGGTCCCCTCAGGACTTCCCATTTCTTCAACTGATGCCAACTCTCCCTCCCTAGATAAGCTCCTGAGGCCATGCTTTCAGTCACCAAGTAGCATCATGCCCTTCCTAACTTCATTTTCTTCTACCCGCTCCACACCCTGACCACTGCTGAAGCCTTTATTTTCTTTCTTAGGGGAGGCCGTTCTGATGTCACATCCTACATCCTCTCTATACTGTCTTATAATAAAATTCGATGTTAAGACATCTAGGCTTTGTTCTTGGTAGAAAGAACACTTAGTTTGAGGAACATTAAAAGGAAAAGAAAATATTCAGGATCACCTCATATTATGTTTCCCAAACTCTATGTGGTAAAGAACCAGTTTCATGTTTTCAGTTTATCAAACCACCTCAAACTAATACTTTTGTAAAATTCAACTCATAATGACATGAGTGCACTGATTACAGTCTTATGTCATGTTAATGTCAAAATCCTATAAATGCTTTTAAGTACCCTCAATTTTGTACGTCTTGTCTCAGAACAGTAACTATGAATTTTTAAATCAGCATCAATCTGTGAACTACATTCAGAGTAGCACTTCTGTACAGACCATCTTTCTCAGAACAAAATCTACATTCACTGCAGCTCATCTTTCATTTTTCAGGTGTATCTGCATGCCCATCTTTGTAAATCCTTTGGTATGGACAAAGGTTCACACTCAACCCTGGCTGGTATGGCTCAGTGGATTGAGCACTGTCCTGTGAACCAAAGGGTCACTGGTTTGATTCCTGGTCAGGGCACATGTCTGGGTTTCAGGCCAGGTCCCCAACAAGGCATGCATGAGAGGCAAACACACAATGATGTTTGTCTCCCCTCTTCCCCTCTCTAAAATAAATTTTTTAAAAAAAGGTGCACACTCAAAAGCAGGACTGGTAGGCATAAAATTGACCAAGGCAAAATTTCGTGTGCATGCATGGATGGATAGATGGAAGGGTGGATATTTAGATAGAGTTTCCTATGAACATCACACCCATTCCAGATTAAAAAGCTATATTGTTAAAAATGGCCTGATGGCTCCAGCTCTGCCATTTGTTCTTCCAAACATTTACAGTGTTTATTGTTTATAAATGTGTGTTTGTGGAGTTAAGAACAAACTAGTTTTCACCAAAAATGGAAATAAATATAGTTACTACTAGAAGTTAAATAATATACATATACACTTGTATGTAATGTCATGTAATATATTAGGTTATATATACATATATACACACATATGCATATAAGTATATATATAGTAACTAACTCAAAGAATTAATGTGAGGATTGAGTGAGTTAATACATATTAACCAAGGCCTTAAAACAGTGCCTGGCATTTGTATATAAATACTACATGTTTGTTGTCATTATTGCAATGAGTCATAAGAAATAACACTTATGACAAATATAGTAATGGAGCAGGAATTATATGATCCAATAAAAAATATAATGCACCATGAATAATAAGAACAGGTGTGATTCATTATGACTTGTATAACATGAATTATATAATGATTCTTTTTTGGCTGTGCATTTGATGTCTGGGGAGTTCCATCACTTCACATGGTTAAATAGTGTGTGAGAGGAACTGTGCTAGGCATTTTGCATTAGCATTTCCTTTTGATCCCCTACAAACCCTATGAGGTGGGTATGGTTATTGCCACTTTACACAAAAAGAAACTGAAGTTCAGAGAGTTTAGTATCTTAGTTTCTATAACATAGTAAGTGGCAAAGCTGGGATATGAGCTCAGAGCTCTCTGACTCCAAAACCTGACTCCAAAATCTCCCAAACCTGGAGTCCTTGCAATTTTCTACTTGATATCTCCATTGGAAACATATGGGAAGTTTTAAAAAATACAGCATCTCTTCTCCAAATTTTAAAAATCATAATTTTTAAAAACAAACATATATTGACATAGACTGTACACACCACACAGTCCACCTATTTGGAATGTACAATTCTATGATTTTAAGTATATTTACAGGTTAAATACCATCACACATTCTAATTTTTGAACATTTTTGCCTTGGGATGGGTAAATTGAGTTCCGGGGGGCTTACCTTCAGGGCCACAGATCCTATAGGAATTCTTGAATGGACTTCAAATGGTTTGTGAACCTTTTCTAGGATCCAGTTTTCATTGTATTCTCTAAAGAAATTGAAATGTGACTTCTGGCCAAGATGGAGGCATAGGTGGAAACACTGTACCTCCTCTCACAATCAAGATTAAGGACAACAAATATTTATAAACAATAACACAACCAGAACACAGAAAATTGAACTTCGGAAGTCCGACAACCATTCAACCAGACCGGTAAGAGGGGCAGAGTTGGCAGCCGGCGGAGAGGGAAAGTGGCAGGAAAACGTGGTGGCTGCCAGGCTCAGGAGCACCAGGAGGCTGGGCGGCGTAGGTGGCGTGGAGCTTGCAGACCCCAGACACGGGGAGGAGATGAGCAGAGCACTCAGGGCACGCAGGGCAGTTGGCTAACCGTGGACACACATTCGTATGCAGATAAACTAGGCAAGAGCGGGCAGTGAGATGGACTGCACAGCGCAGGGCCCCAGCAATGGGCAATAAAGCCTAAAAACACTGATTGAAAAGGTGCTGGGAGAGGCTCCCAGACAGGAGAGGTCACCTGGGAGACCTGCAAGGTCCCGGAGTGTGCATAGGCCCTCCCACCTGGGAACCAGCGCTAGGGGGGGCCAGTTTGCTTGTGGGAGGCAGCAGAGGGAACGCAAACTGGAGAGAGCGCAGAACAGGTGCCATTGTTCCCTCTCTGACCCTGCCCCCACAGACAGCGTCACAACCTTGCGACTAGGCTGCCCCGCCCTGGTGAACACCTAAGGCTCCGCCCCTCATACGCAACAGGCGCCACCTGACCAAAAATGACCCAAACAGAAGAAAAGCTCAGAGTCCCAGAGCCAATACTTTTAAGCAAGCAAGAGATAGCCGACCTATCAGATGCACAGTTCAAAGCACTGCTAATCAGGATGCTCACGGAATTGGTTGATTTTGGTCACAAATTAGATGAACAAATGAAGGTGTTCATAAGTGAAATGATGGAAAACGCACAGGGAACCAGTAGTGATGGGAAGAAAACTGGGACTCAGATCAATGGAGTGGAGCAGAAGGAAGAAACAAACAACCAAGCAGAAAAGAAGGAAGAAACAAGAATTCAAAAAAATGAGGAGAGGCTTAGGAACCTCCAGGACATCTTTAAACGTTCCAACATCTGAATTATAAGAGTACCAGAAGGGGAAGAGGAAGAGCAACAAGTAGAAAACTTATTTGAACAAATAGTAAAGGAGAACTTCCCCAATCTGGCAAAGGAAATCGACTTCCAGGAAGTCCAGGAAGCTCAGAGAGTCCCAAAGAAGTTGGATCCAAGGAGGAACACACCAAGGCACATCATAGTTACATTAGCCAAGATGAAAATGAAGGAGACAATTCTAGAAGCAGCAAGAGATAAGGGGACGGTTACCTACAAAGGAGTTCCCATCAGACTGTCAGCTGATTTCTCAAAAGGGACCTTACAGGCAAGAAGGGGCTGGAAAGAAGTATTTCAAGTCATGAAACACAAGGACCTACATCCAAGACTGCTCTATCCAGCAAAACTTTCATTCAGAATGGATGGGCAGATAAAGTGCTTCTCAGATAAGATCAAGTTCAAGGA